>ML793041.1:481371-503822 GCA_009831015.1 Picea engelmannii
TAATGGAGAAATTAGAAGTGGACCCAACCCTAAAATAAGGAAAGTGGGCCAAGTGACCTAGAAGATGTTTTTAAGGAAGCTACTTGGAGAGTATAAATAAGAGGCAAGGCTCTCTCATTTGAAACACACTTGAGCATATTAAACATCTATAGGTTTATAAGTTATAAAAATGATATCTAAGCTGAAATTCTGAGGAATGTAAAGAAAAGAACACCGAAATGCAAGGAAGGATAAATTCTTTTGATGGTGCTTTCTAAGGTATGTTATTTATAGGTCATCTCACCATTTTCGCTATAACTTTTTTTTATAATGATTCAGATCCTGAAATTGCTATGAAAGTGAGAAAACATATCCAAGTAGCTTTGGTAAAAAAATCATCTTGTGGTTCGTTGCATTTTGGGAGTTACACTCCGTGGAAAACAAGTTTTGTGGCCAGTCTTGAAACTAGTCAAAATCAGGTGTTTCATGTAAAAATGTCATAACTTCTTCATAACAGATCCAAATTCAGTGAGATCAAATGTGTTGGTTAGGGTACCTTATTTATTATACTTTTTAATAGTTTTCGATCAATTCGTCAAGTATTTTGTGCGGGGCACGCTCTACAAGGTCGCTCTCTAGAATAAGCCAGAATTCAACAAGGTGTGTCATTTTTGCTATAACTCCTTTTCTGAGAGGTTCCAAGTAGTGACACTTGGAGGAATTGCATAAAACACACTGAAGAACATTGTTTATCAGTTTCAAATATTTATACATTACAGGTTCAAAGTTATGATTACTTCAAGTTAGGGTTGTTGACTAATCCAAAACTAGGCATGTGAGACTAAAGAAAAGTTTGATGAAAATGCTAGTCTCTTGTTTTTAAAGTTAAGGAAGGTTTGCAGGAATGTGATCATATACACCAGGTCTATTATAGAGCTACAAATCATATTTGGATGATGAAACTGATGAGGGCTTTTGATTGTGGAACATGTTGACTACATGGTTGAGACAAGTAGTTGATGAGTTGGCGCACATACATGATGTGTATAGTTGATGATGTTGGTACATATTGATGAGTCATAGTTGATGTGTAATTGACACATGATTGGTACAGGTTGGTGCATGGTTGATGCACTTGTTTATGGTATAGTTTGATTACAGGTTGATTACAGGTTGGTGCATGGTTGATGCAGTTGTTTATGGTACAGGTTGATTACAGGTTGGTGCATGGTTGATGCACTTGTTTATTGTACAGGTTGATTACAGGTTGGTGCATGGTTGATGCACTTGGTTATGGTACAGGTTGATTATAGGTTGATTACAGGTTGGTGCATGGTTGATGCACTTGTTTATGGTACAGGTTGATTACAGGTTGATTATAGGTTGGTGCATAGTTGATGCACTTGTTTATGGTACATGTTGATTATAGGTTGAGGTACAGGTTGATGCATGGCTGATGCATGGTTCAGATTTATTGGTATAGGTTTACAGCGGTATATCTCACAATGATAGTGTGAAATTGGTTCCTTCACTCTACTTCTACTTCAGGGTGGCAGGACGAGGCAAGGATAGGTGGTTGTAGCCACCTTCCGGTTGTAGACGAAGAACATAGGGGGTTGTAGCCTCCTTCTGGTTGTAGCCAGAGAATTGGGGAGTTGGAGCTTCCCTCAGGTTGTAGATTGAGAAACTAGGGGGTTGGAGCCTCCTTCCAGTTGCAGCTGGAAAACAAAGGAAGTTGGTTCTTCCAATGAAAAAGCATTCCATGGTTTTCTCTCGATTTGGGTTTCCACGTAAAACACTGGTGTACTGTGTATGTGTATGATTGTGCATTTGTTCATTGCTTATTTACTCTGTAGTTATTGGATGATAATGCTTCATTGATATAACACTTGGATTATATGGTTAAAAGGGATTAAATTGCTCTATTACTGATTCACCCCCCTCTCAGTAATCCAATAGTCCTCCAACTCAACAATGTGTACCGTGTCCGCGATCCTTGCCTCCTCTGCAAATACCTGCACGTTAGACTCTTATCTCAACATTTTTATTCCATCACATTTACACACATTCCAACACAATTTAATCAAATAGTAGATAATATGGCTAACCTAGTGTTAGATTGGAATTTATCACATTAAGACACGAGTATGCATACATAGATCATAAACAACCTGTCAACAACATATAGATTAGACACCATCAAAAATAACTAACAAACATCAACACCGGTGAACACCACAAAGATCCCAAAAATGTATATCCATTCATATATATATACCGGTTCATGTGTCATCAGTGTTTACAAAAAAAAAATAGTACATCAGATACAACACCCATAGGTAGGTAAACCACCTTACCCCTATAGATACAAAATGATGCTACACCATCCTATACAAAATGGGCTCACTAGCCTATATAGATACAAAAAATACATAAATACAGAGGCACTCATGGCGCCTCTAAAGCTCCACCACCTGGCTCTCTCTCTGAAGGAGGGGCCCCACCAGCTAGGGGTCCCTCAGGTCTTGGAGGCAACCTCCCAGTCATCGTCGGCCCCGCTACAACCTCTCTTCAAACCATGGTCCTCCACACCCCTAGAACACCCACACACTGCTATAGGACTCCCTCATCCAGGATTTGTGACCACATGCCCTCAGGCACTCCCTGTAGTACCGCCTCCAAGTGGTGGCGAACATCCTCGAACTCTCCCCTGGCCTCTATCGAAGGAGCATGCAATGGCCCTGCACCGGGGTCATCGAAACAGTGTCACCTGGATGCTCTTTGATCCTCAACTAGCCTCACCTTAGAATCATCCCACTGCCATCTCTCTACTGCTCGGGGCTCTCCCCATGGAGGCCTCACTAGCCCCTGACGAGCTGACACTCTCAACAACTCAACTTCGCACCCGCGAGGTCCAACGTCTGCACACAAAACAAACAAATGGTAGCATCAACATCCATCTATACATAACAAACATGCTATACTATCTAAATATCAAACCATCAAAAATCACATAATACCTCTATGGTCGAACACCTCTCCTAGTGGTAACACCATCTCTGGATCATCCCAGAAATCCACCCCAAAATAGGGATACTGTAGTATGATCTATGGAATCTAACGCCACACATGTGCAGCCTTGGCCGTGAAATATTGGCCACCCTACCCACCACCATGATGAACCATGATCATTGTCCACTGCCTCAGTCGTGTCTCTCGCATGCCAGGAGCACCTAACAGCACCCTAGGGCATAACATCGACACCCTCTCCAAAAACCATGCCATCGAGATAGACCTAAAGGCAAACTTCCCTGAGTCAAGAACACGACACCTGTCAAGCTACCCTACCATCTTGACATGAAGCATCAATCCCCAGGCGAAATGCTCGCCCGCCAGTGCCCTCTCCATGATCCTCAGCTGACCTCCACTGATCCATTGAATCGCAAGAGAGCTATAGACTCTCACAATCATTGCTTCCACGCAACGATGCACAAGAGAATCCATCACCCCAATACTCACCATAGATCTCGACATAAATTTCTCCCCCAAACAATATCTCTAGGCTAAGATAACCAATTGGCCATCCCTAGGTACTATGGGCTTTTCCGGTAGTAGGACTCCCCGAAAAGGGAGCCCAGTCAAAAAATATACATCCTCCACCACAATGAAGGATAGTTGCTCACCCTGCACCATAAATAAATGTAGGTCAAGACTCTACATCCTGATCAAGAACTGCAAAAGATACTCTTGTGCTCGCACTAGCGAACACTCAAAAAACTTCAACAACCCACATGCTACCAAAGAGTCTCCGACTGCTAGCTCCTCATCCCTCACTACCTCCCTCAGGCATGACCAGTCCCTCTCTCTCCAGTGAACCAACATCATCCAAATGATCACCTGTACCCACATATACAACACTTGATTAGCCATCATAACCCATAACAACTCAAAAATCCAAAAACGATAAGTTTTTACACCTTCCAGTTTTTCCTCAAAGGCGTGACTCTTTTCCCCGAAAGGTGTGCACACATGCACGCCTATTCATCCCCTAGTCATGCACTCATGCACAACTGTTGGCCATACAGAATCACATCCATGCGCCTCTGCCACACATACAGGCACGCATCATAGCGCATTTGTTCACTGCACAGCTGTGCACACATGCGCAGTTGTTAGGAACACAGACCCGCATGTATGAATTGTTGTGCCTTGCTCAGGCATGCATTCCATCCATGCATGTTTTCCCCATTAAGGAGCCCTCGTGCACGGATGTCCTCATTACCGGCACGCACCTGTTCACAGGAATTTTGCGATCGCCAGTGCACTAAGGAGCCCACCCCACAAAACCCCCTGTATGGCCCTAATTTTATACCAGAGGATACGACAACTAACCTGAAGCTCGCTGACCCTGAATCGACTACCTCGATCTCCCAGAATCTCCAAATCTCCTCTAAAATTTCTCTTCCACTCAATACTACAGCAGGTACAAATGAGGTGGCTTTGTGGGCCCTACAACTATATATAGTCCATTTTGCCAAACTCCTAGACTCAATTCTGGGAGCTCCGGGCACCCATTTTTTGATCCATCTTCACCCATGGGATCAGGACCTCGTTACCTACATAATTCCATTCCCCAGGCCATTTTCTATCCTTAGCCCCCGGGGGACATTTTTCTCATATTACAGTCAGGTATGCATGCTTACATTATTGAATAACTGCTATATGATATTTCTCTTAAGATATTTTTCATGTCAGGTATTCGGTTTTTATGTGTGTACGTTGCTGATCATCATATGAAACTAGGATCCCTTCAGGTATATCATCGACACTGGCATGTAGTCATTCCCTCTAAATATCAAAATGCATCTCCCAAACACACCCTCCGATCTTTGCCTCTAGGATCCCTATATCTGGCTCTGTAATACTATCACCTCCACTGCATTTCGGTATTGTCACTCGGTAGCACTCCCCCCCCACATGAGTTGTCCCATTCATAGCTCCCTTGGGCATATTGAAACTCATGTTGTTTTCACCCTTTAGGGATGGGAGTCCCAATAGTCTTACATAATGTCGAGAACCAACCACATACTCCTTCTCCTCATTTTTCTAACCTGCCCAAAATGGACTCCCAAGTTACTTCATCACGGTTCTATTTTGACTGCACCCCCGCAGTATCATTAACCATCCATTTCATCCACCGTCAGTTTTCCCCTCTGTAGATTGTCCTCCATACATTTCCCTAATGTTAGAAATAATTCTTGTCATGGGTTCGATAAGTATTCGGGTGTGCAAGTTGTACAAAATGCTCAAGCGACGCTCGGGAGAATTCTTGTTTTTCCAAGTAACAAGTTAAGCGAGTGGGCGAAGTTTTGCCACCAGCAGCCGAGATCCGTTCACCAAGCAGATCAATGGTTAGCGGGATCTCGAAGTTTCCAATTTACCTGGAATTTAGTGGCTAAGAAGTCTCTTTGGTCCAGAGTCTGAATATAGATCGTCCGATCTAGTAGTGCGTGTCGCAAGGACTGGCCATCTCGGCGTTTCGCCCATTGCGACTCCAACACACAAAGGGCAGCTCTACTATTTCGCAAGATGCAAAGTGCCGAAGAGCATCCGGGAACTCAGGCCCACAGAAGTGCCGAGAGGATCAGAGCCGTTCTTCAGAGGAGACACGTGGCGAGAGATCCCGCAGAATCGGGGATCGGGGAATTGAAAGTCCCGTGCACATGGCAGCAGGAATCGCGATATGCCGATACGTGATTTCCCGATGGAGCTAAGGACTATAGTGGAGTACAGGTGGCAGGATATCACAAGTCTGAAAGGTGCGCGCTCGATGACATCGCAAACGCCGAAACTCCGATGGGGGGTTTGGATACGGTCACGAGGGGATAGGTCATATGCATCATGCTTTAGCCGTTAAGGGCTAGCTCCTAAGAAGGGGAACTCATCGCGCATCGGGATATCGGGGATCCCAAATGAAAGAAACTCGCGCACTCCAAACTCGCGAATCCCGAATTCCTGAAATCCCGAAACATTCATCGTACCTCCTTGCCCCCACGTCTTCTTCCCATGTCATGCTAACCACAATTTTTTTCAGCCACTGCATTCCTCCACCTGGCTCATTCACTTCGAAACCCATGGATCCTGCCACTTGTATCCATCCTATCGTTTGTCTGCCCGATCACCCTCCATTCACCACTTCACGTCAAGTTCTCCAGTTACCATAACAGCCTCCACGTCAACTCGTCAGTCCTACCATGATTTCTCCAAGCAAGATTCAAATGGCAGAATATGAAAGTTTTCATGTCCTGTAGGTATAGAGTCGGCCAGGGCCTCCCCCGATCCCAATGAAGCAGTTATTGCAGCAGTTGATGGTAGTTGGACATCGTTTCCACCATAAATGGAAAGCCCAAAAATGACTGTAAGCTTGTCAACTCATTCACAGGTCCTGTGGAACGCGATTGCGTCTGACCATATTCCACGACTGCCATAGATTGCAGGCGTAGTAAGCATACGGACGTAATGTCTTCAATGCCATATCTCGATTTCGCTTCCAGTATTTTTGGTTCCAATTATATGTAAGCATTTTGGCCACTTTTGTAATCATCGATGGTTGAGCAGAGCTCCCTGGTTGTAAAGTTTTAATGAAGCATTGTTGTTCTGGATATATATGAACTTTGGAGATTTCTTGCCTTATGAATGCCAGTTTCTCTCATGTCTTTGTTTACACTGTGTTAGAGCAGCTCGGAATTGGAGGATCCAGTCGAGCTGGAGCTATTATAGGATGATGTTGTAATGGATCACTGTAATAGTTACAGAGCCTCTAATTAGTCCCTGTAACTTCTTTAACGCTGAAGGACTTGGAATTGGAGGATCCAATCAAGTCTTCTTTCATTTTTTTGAAGCCCTGAACCAGGAGGATCCTGTTTTCATAGTTTTTCCTCTACAAACCGCTGCAAGCCTGATGCCCAGAGCCGTTTGTTCACTTTCTCCTAAGTCTTCCACCTGTTCATCTTTAAATCAACCCACTGGCTGAAGTTAGGATTCCAGACCTCCTCTGTTCTTTACGTACCAGACTCAGTCCCTGAGTTAGAGTAATACCTCCTAGAGCCAATATCTCCATTTGATCACCCTTTATAAACAAATCGTGACATAAAACTGATGGGCGTTGGGCTCTGCTCCTGCAAGCAATCCAGGAGTGATTTCTGACGCTAACATTTCTGGCGCCGTTGTCGGGGACGGAATTAAAGATTTTCCCTGGGTAGAACGACATTGAGCCTTTGAATCCGTAGGTGCATCGGATTATCGGAGCCTTTCAAGATTGCTAAGCTGCACCTGGCGACTCCATTGTGACGACTCCACTGGGGAGAACCTATTCTGTTAATTGTGGCTTTCAGAGGCAGGCATACGAGGTCTCACCCACAGCTGCCTCTAGCTACACCTGAAACGGATCCAGAGGCGGTGCTCAGAAAGGGAAAGGCCTCTGAAGAAGAAGAGTCCATCATCGAACCAGGTAATCCACCACATCCTTCTGTTGGAGCTCCTTTTTCTCCTCCTCAGTTATTTGACAGGCATGTATCCACAGTTTCCCGTTTCTTAAATTTTGGGAGTGTTCCTGTTGAGTTCTCCTCTCCTGGTCCAGGACCAAAGGGACAAGACTTTGTCACTCCCCTCTCCTTTGAAGCTGTACCTTGGCGTAGACCCCCGACCTCAGAGGAATTCCCCACTCCTGCACAGGGAGGAGAACCTGCCGACTGGAAATCGGTAGCCTGTTCCTTGAATCACCTCTTATTTCCCACACCCATCCGAGATTTACCCTCCATAACCCCTTTGCGAACTCCTTCTCCTCCTAGCTCTCCCCCACCTAAAATTCCTATGGCCGGTGCTAATCCCCCTCCGAATAGAATGGATGCCATAGTCGCTGCCAGATATGCTCCTTTAATCCTACCCCATCCTGTGAATCCTCTTCCTGCTGGAGATTACTTGAAATACATGCCCAAGTTCACTGGGGAAGGAGACATAACTGCTGAAGAGCACCTGGCTGCTTTCTACAGTTATGCAAACAACCTTAATATTGAAAATGAAGATGTCTGGATGAGAGTTTTCGTCCAAAGCCTGGATGGTGAGATAAGGAAGTGGTTTAAAGGATTAGCCCCAAGATCCATTGCTGGGATTGAATCTCTGGACAGTGCTTTCCTGAGGCAGTGGGGGGATAGGAAGGACTTCATGTATTACATGACATATTTTAGGTCCCTAAAGAAGATGGAAGGAGAGTCAGTCTCTGACTTCTCCAAAAGATTTAACAAGATGTATAACAAGATTCCTGCAGAGATAAAGCCCTCAGAAGCCTCTGCCCAAATTTCCTATGCTGGTGCATTTGACCCTGATTTCTGCTTGTTGTTGAGAGAAAGAAGAGCCACTTCCTTAGCCCAAATGCAATATGCGGCCATAGAAGTGGAATCCAACATATTAGCAGCTGACAGACTGAGAAACAAGGCCGACGCTGACAGGAGAAAAGGAAGGACGGAAGCCTCGACTTCTGGATCATTGGTGCCTCACCCTCAGGTTGACGAATTGACTAAGATGGTGAAGTCTTTGTCTGCAGAAATGGAGAAGATGAGGGTGGAAGGGAGACAAGCATATAAGGGTCCCCAGATCGCCAAAAACAAGGGAGTTTTAAGGAGGCCGAACAATTTTACTCCCCCGAACGTGCAAAGAGAGAAGGGAAGAGACAGAGAAGACCAGAGAATTCAAGCCCCTTTTCAAAACAATTTTGTGGCTGAGGAAGAAGAAGGAGAAACAGATAAAATTGATCCTGAAATCCACTACTTAGAAGACACTCCTCCTTTTCCTCATCTCACTCAATCAGCATATGAGGAGTCTCTCATGGACAGTCAGCTGAATGAGCTAAGCAAGGGAGACAAGGCTAGTGGCGGCCGAGGCAGGTATAACCTAAGGTCTGATAAAAAGACAGCAGCGCCTGACATTCTTGAGCAGTCCATTAGAGCAGAGAGACCTGCTAATGAAGTAGCAAATGGTCATAGAGGTAAGAAAGCTCAACCCCCTTCTCCCATTGTCCATAATCATGTCCCTGAAATAAAAGAAATTCCAAAGCCTACATCTTCTTTTAATTTTGAGCATGAGATCCAAAAGATCAGAATCCCTGTGCCTCTTACTGAGCTGATTAAACATGATGAATTTAAAAAACGCTTCTCTGAGCTTTTACAGTCCGAAGCCTCGGGCCTTCCCTCAGACTCCATAAACCTCCAAGACGAAAAGCCAGTAGTTGTCCTAGGTCCCATAGTAGAAGATAGAGATGACTCATCCCCTCCCTTCTACACCTCCTTGAACATACATGACAAAGTGCTTCACAACTGTTTGATGGATTCAGGGGCCTCTCACAACCTCATGCCCAAAACTGTCATGGAAGAGTTGGGACTAGAAGTTACCAGAGCCTATCATGACCTCTATTCTTTTGACTCTAGGAGAGTTCAGTGTCTTGGAGTTATTAAAGACCTGGTTGTAACCTTGTTTCAACTGCCTATGAAGAGCGTGGTCATGGATATCGTAGTAGCTGATGTTCCCCCCAAGTTTGGTATGTTGTTACCAAGATCTTGGATAAAAAGGCTGGGGGGAACCTTGCAGATGGATCTCACATATGCTACTATCCTAGTGTTCGGAGGGGAGCATAGAAGACTGTACAGGGAAGCTCAATTGGCCTATATAATCAGTGATGAAGCAACCCCACCAACCATCCTATTTTTTCCTTAGACACTAATTTAGGCTCCAGTTTATTGCATCTCACCCATGCCCCAGAACCACCCCTGAGACTCAGAAAACAACCCACTGTTTCCCCCGAAGTTCCTCTCTCCATCACCCCAATCTGGAAAATGTTCTCTGATGGAGCCTCCTCCCGAGAAGGTGCTGGAGCTGGAGTGGATTTTGTGTCCCCTACTCAGGAAACCATATCTCTGTCATACAAATTAGAATTTGAAGCTACCAACAATGTGGTAGAGTATGAGGCTCTTGTCCTAGGATTAAGAGCTGCAAGGGAAATGGGAATTCAGGAAGTAGCAGTGTTCGGTGATGCAGAGTTGGTGGTTCAGCAGGTCAAGAGCGCTTATCAAGCTAAGCATCCTCGACTCAGGAGTTACAGGAATGAGGTCTGGGACCTTGTGGACAGTTTCTTCTTGGCATTTAATATTTCTTTCATCCCCAGAGAGGAGAACACCTTGGCAGATTCCTTGGCTGCATCGGCTAACAATTTCAAAGTGCCTCTGCCACCCAAATTCAGATATGACGTGGAAGTAAAATACAGACCTTCCATACCTGACAACGTCAAACATTGGAAGGTATTCGAGGACGATCTTGAGGTCAAGAGGTTCTTGGAGACTGTTGAGGAATTTTCAGAAATGCACATAGACCAAGATGTCGTCTTAGAGGAAGAGCCCAATGGGGGTAATCTTCTGAATAAGATTGCAGGGCGTGACATTGTGCAGCTGCCCAACAACCATATTCCCAGGGGACTCATTCCTTTGGAAAGGATTTTTGATAGTAACGATGTGTTGGTAAAAGGAAAGGTCTCGGAGGAGGATGCTGATACTATTCAGTGAAACATTGGAACCGAGAGCGAGCCCAAGTATGTCAAATTATCAAAAGATCTGACAGAGGAACAGAGGTCCGAATACAGTGTGCTTTTAAGGAAATTTGCTGATGTATTTGCATGGACCTACGAGGATCTCAAAACCTGCGACACCTCAGTCATAGAGCACAAAATTCCATTAAAGGAGGAAGAAAAGCCATTCAGGTAGAAGTTGAGGCAGATCAATCCCATGCTGCTACCTATCATGGAGAGAGAAGTGAAGAAGATGCTTCAAGCTCAGATCATCGTTCCACTGAGATATTCAGAATGGGTAGCTAATTTGGTACCAGTAAGGAAAAAGAATGGAGAGATCCGACTTTGTGTGGACTTCAGAAACCTAAATAGAAGCTCGTGAAAGGATAACTACCCCTTGCCGAAGATGGAACATATACTGCAGAGGGTGACAGGAGCTTCCAGGATTTCCATGATTGATGGTTTCTCTGGCTACAATCAGGTCTCTGTTTTTCCTGAAGACAGGGAAAAGACAACATTCACCACTCCATGGGGGACATTCATGTATGCCAAGATGCCATTTGGACTAATGAATGCGGGGGCGACTTTCCAGCGTGCCATGGACATAGCCTTCGTTAGGGAAAAGGACAAATTTGTGGTCGTTTATCTGGATGACATCACAGTATTTTCAAAATCTGATGTAGAACACTGTCGTCATCTCGGGATAGTTTTCCTAAAATGCAGAAAGTTTGGCATTTCATTAAACCCTAAGAAATCTTTGTTTGCCATGAAGGAATGAAATCTACTAGGCCACATAGTATCAGCAGAAGGAGTCAGGATCGATCCCAACAGAGTTGAGGCGATACAATCCCTATCAATCCCGAGGTCTAAGAAGGAGGTCCAATCTTTCCTCGGTAAAATTAATTTCCTAAGGAGGTTTGTGCCTAATTTTGCTGAGGAAGTGAAGCTGATAACAGCCATGCTAAAGAAAGAAAATGAAGTGAGGTGGACCCCTCAATCGCGGCATTCCTTTGCACAAATTAAGAAGGCCCTGACTGAAGCTCCTGTGCTCATCAATCCCAATTACTCAAAAGATTTCCTTATTTTCTCCTTTACTTCACCTGACACAGTAGCTACTGTTCTATTATAGACAAATGACAGTGGGTTAGACCAACCTATTGCTTACTTTAGCCGAGCATTGAGGGATGCCGAAGTCAGGTATGACACTATGGAGAAGCAGACTTATGCTCTAGTGAAAGCTCTCAAAGCCTTTAGAACCTACATCTTGCAGTCAAAGATCATCGCCTATGTCCCCTCGGCTGCTGTTAAAGATATTCTTATTCAGCCTGACATAGACGGGAGAAGGAGTAAATGGATAGCCAAAATCCTGGAGTTTGACCTGGAAATAAGGCCCACCAAGTTGATCAAAGGGCAAGGTTTAGCCAAGTTGTTGGCTGAAGCAAACTGCCAAGTGTTGGGAATAAGTTTCATCAACGAATGCTCAGGTATTTAGCAGGATCGACTGCCTGACGTAGGTCATCAAAGGGAGCCCTCGTTGGCTCAATGTACTTGGTATAAAGATGTCATATACTTTCTGCAGGAGCTGCAACCTCCAGACGGCCTGCAAAAGAGAAAAGCAAGAGATCTAAAGCTTAAAGCAGTCAGGTACTGCCTAATCAATCAAGTGTTATATTGGAAAGACCCCCTGGGAGTGCTTTTAAAATGCCTTAGTCCACCAGAGGCCGAGAGGATCTTAGCTGAATTTCACAGCGGCTTGTGTGGAGGGCACCATTTCTAGAGAGCCACAGCCCACAAAATCCTTAGGGCTGGGTACTACTGGCCTACCGTATTTACTGATACCTGCAAAAGGGTCAGAGCCTGCATCAAATGTAAAAAAATTGCTGGAAGACAACAGCTCAGATCTCTGCCGTTAAATCCGGTGGTGGTTTCAGGGCCTTTTCAGCAGTGGGGCCTAGATTTCATTGGAGAAATTCACCCTCCCTCCAGTGGGCAGCACAGGTGGATCTTGACTGCTACAGATTTCTTTACCAAGTGGATTGAAGCTATTCCCACCAGGAGTGCTTCTCACAAGGTAATCATTGGATTCTTGGAGGACCTCATCACAAGGTTCGGCTGCCCGAATAAGATTGTCACTGATAATGCAACCGCTTTCAGGTCTGAGCCATTAGCCAAGTTCTGTGAGCAGTTCGGGATTAAGCTGATTCACTCCACCCCGTATTATCCATAGGGCAATGGTTTAGCAGAGTCCTCCAACAAAAGTTTAATAAGAATCATCAAAAGGCTGTTGGAAGACAATCAAAGGGCTTGGAACTCGAAGCTTAAATTCGCCCTATGGGCTGATCGGGTGACTACAAAAATAGCTACATGCCTCTCCCCTTTCCAGTTAGTCTACAGAGCCGAATCTATCTTCCCTTCTCAGCTAGCCATCTCTGTAGCGAAATTCCTCCAGGACCATCAGGAGGAACCTGACGACATGATCAGAAGGATTCATCAGCTAGTAGAGTTCCAGCAGGCCAGAGAGCAAACATTGGATAGGATCCAGGACCATCAGCAGAAAATCAAGCAGGTCTTCGATAGGAAGGCCAAGAAGGAGCAGTTCCAGGTAGGAGACCTGGTGCTAAAATGGGATGCTCCTAAACAAGATAAGGGAAAACACATCAAATTTGAAGCCCTGTGGATTGGGCCTTTCAGAATCTCTGAGGCTTTCTCAAACAACACATAGAGGTTGCGAGATTTGGAAGGTGAAGAGGTTTTCGGCAACCCAATGAATGGGCATTTCCTGAAAAAATGTTTTGTTTGAGTCTCGGATGACTCTTCTGTTTGTAAATATTGTCCTTTTGTTTCCTAGTTCGTTTTCATTTTTATTTTTGCGGCCTAATAATGACTCCATAGCCCAACAGAAAGGCGACTGGAACTGCAGGAAAAGTTCTTAGAGCATCGCAGGGACGACTCTATCCCCCATGGAGCCTGATGTTAGCAATAATTCTTGTCATGGGTTCGATAAGTATTTGGGTGTGCAATTTGTACAAAATGCTCAAGCGACGCTCGGGAGAATTCTTGTTTTTCCAAGTAACAAGTTAAGCGAGAGGGCGAAGTTTTGCCACCGGAAGCCGAGATCCATTCACCAAGCAGATCAATGGTTAGCAGGATCTCGGAGTTTCCAATTTACCTGGTATTTAGTGGCTAAGAAGTCTCTTTGGTCCAGAGTCTGAATATAGATCGTCCGATCCAGTGGCGCGTGTCGCAAGGGCTGGCCCTCTCGGCGTTTCACCCGTCGCGACTCCAACACACAAAGGGCAGCTCTACTATTTTGTGAGACGCGAAGTGCCGAAGAGCATCCGGGAACTCAGGCCCACAGAAGTGCCGAGAGGATCAGAGTCGTTCTTCAAAGGAGACACGTGGCGAGAGATACCACAGAATCGGGGATTGGGGAATTGAAAGTCTCGTGCACATGGAAGAAGGAATCACGATATGCTGATACGCGATTTCTCGATGGAGCTGAGGACTATAGTGGAGTACAGGTGGCAGGATATCACAAGTTTGAAAGGTGTGCGCTCGACGACATCGCAAATGCCGAAACTCCGATGGGGGGTTTGGATACGGTCACGAGGGGATAGGTCATATGGATCATGCTTTAGCCGTTAAGGGATAGCTCCTAAGAAGGGGAGCTCATCGCGCATCGGGATATTGGGGATCCCAGATGCAAGAAACTCGCGCACTCCAAACTCGTGAATCCCGAATTCTCGAAATCTCGAAACATTCATCGTACCTCCTTGCCGCCACATCTTCTTCCCGTGTCATGCTAACCACAATTTTTTTCGGCCACTGCATTCCTCCACCTGGCTCGTTCACCTCAAAACCCATGGATCCTACCACTTGTATCCATCCTATCGTTTTTCTGCCCGATCACCCTCCATTCACCACTTCACGTCAAGTCCTCCAATTACCATAACAGCCTCCACGTCAACTCGTCAGTCCTACCATGATTTCTCCAAGCAAGATTCAAATGGAAGAATATGAAATTTTTCATGTCCTGTAGGTACAGAGTCGGCCAGGGCCTCCCCCGATCCCAATGAAGCAGTTATTGCAGCAGTTGATGGTAGTTGGACATCGTTTCCACCATAAATAGAAAGCCCAAAAATGACTGTAAGCTTGTCAACTCATTCACAGGTCCTGTGGAACGCGATTTCGTCTGACCAGAGTCCACGACTGCCCTTAGATTGCAGGTGCAGTAAGCATACGGACGTAATGTCTTCAATGCCATATCTCGATTTCGCTTCCAGTATTTTTGGTTCCAAGTATATGTAGGCATTTTGGCCACTTTTGTAATCATCGATGGTTGAGCAGAGCTCCTTGGTTGTAAAGTTTTAATGAAGCATTGTTGTTCTGGATATATATGAACTTTGGAGATTTCTTGCCTTATGAATGCCAATTTCTCTCATGTCTTTGTTTACTGTAATAGTTACGGAGCCTCTAATCAGTCCCTGTAACTTCTTTAACGCTGAAGGAATTGGAATTGGAGGATCCAGTCAAGTCTTCTTTCAGTTTTTTGAAGCCCTAAACCAGGAGGATCCTGTTTTCAGAGTTTTTCTTCTACAAACCGCTGCAAGCCTGATGCCTAGAGCCGTTTGTTCACTTTCTCCTAAGTCTTCCACCTGTTCATCTTTAAATCAACCCACTGGCTGAAGTTAGGATTCCAGACCTCCTCTGTTCTTTATGTACCAGACTCAGTCCTTGAGTTAGAGTAATACCTCCTAGAGCCAATATCTCCATTTGATCACCCTTTATAAACAAATCGTGACATAAAACTGATGGGCATTGGGCTCTGCTCCTGCAAGCAATCCAGGATTGATTTCTGACGCTAACACCTAATACATAAACCCGCCTATGGGGCCCTAACCCTCCACTTGTTTTCCAAGAAACTTGCGCCATCATCAGCCCAAGCCATCTTACACTAGGGCACCTGTTTCTATATCTGCACAGCTATCCCAACTTATTTTTTATTCTTTTGATAGATGTACAAACTCTTTTTCCGCATTTTCATAGCTTTCTATTGTCACCTTTAGTGACCTTCCTTTTTTCTGAAAAAGCAACCCTTGTCTCCCTTGGTTGGGTCATTTTTCACTTCCCAACATCAATGACACTATCCATAAACCCCGAGAATCTTACAGCCCATACACCTTTTTTATCTCTGTGTTTTTCCATTGTATCATGCCTCTGGTATATCTCACCCTCGTCTAGTCGTCCCCATGGTGCTAGTTTCAGTTTTAAGGTTGTTGCAACTTTGCATATCCCCCCAACCAAGGGCAGTCTTGAGTCTCACTGCATATTGACTTCGTCCATATACCTCATCAGTTCTTGATCTCATCTAATGGATTTCACAAAGATCTTTGATTCTTGGAGTCGTGTCTCCCTTTCTGTCGACATCAAAATGGTTTCCAGAAGGGCGACAGTATCTTGACTCTCATTACATTTATAATGAGGAGTCTCGAACGACACAGGGAAAAACACCATTGTTCTCTATTGTCGTTGACCCCCATAACATTCAAATTCAACACTATCTCATGTTATGGTGGTTCTTACTTTGCAACTATTGTAGTTGTTTTATCTTAGCCAAAGACCTATGAAATTTGATAGACTATCAATGTCTGCACATTATTGACACTTCTCACAGGTGTCCTTACCCTTTTTCATAGTTTTTTTCACCATCAGAATTGTCCCCTGTTATTATCAAACCGCCCCAGAGGGCACTGTAGTGATCTATGTCCACAACACAGCTTCAGTTACTGTATTGCATCTTTTTTGAGTTACATGACACGAGGATGGGTCATGCCCACCTCGTTTGTACACAGTTTTATTTTTTCTCCCACACCTTGGGAAAGGCTTGGGTCCTATAAGTTCCCCTCTCCTTCCAATGGGTCACTCTTGACACTCCCCACAATTCTCTTTCTTACACAGGTACTCTCAATAGAAGAAACATTTATGTATTTCAACTATATGTATGCTCCTAATCTCACACATCAGGGGGCATATGTTATCACCAGAATTTCATCCGCAAATGGTTACAGGAAACCAACACCTTCAAAACACTCATTAGTTCACTCATGGGCCAAAAATGCATCTCCAAAAGGCCCAAAACTATACAACCAACAATAAAATCAGCATGTGCTAAAAATACACAAGGTGCGTACGCATGTGCGATAGTCAGATAACGTCAGAAAAGCACACATGCTCCCGATGCGTGATTGTGGACGCAAAAAGCCACACACACCTCAAAACGACGCATTTATGATATTGGTCAGCCTTCCACCCACTTCTGGTTCAGCTTCCAAGTCAATTTGACATCCAAATCTTGGTTGAATCCGACTTGGGGGCTGGTCAAAGACCTAAAGGTTCCCTAAAGGGCCCCTTATTCACACTGGGAACTAGTTGCATAATACCTCAAAGATATTCTATAAAAGGAAGCCATGGGTGCACTATATTTTCAAGGAATTCATTTGTATTATTATGCTGCCGATATTCTCCTAGAGGATCATCTTTCCTCATCAAGAGCATACTAACACCATTTCATTTAGCCATTCACAACACCTCTAGATTGAATGTGCTTTGGATTCTCTTCACCATTTCATTTTAGTTCCTTATTTGTAGGAAGAGCTCAATATTTGGGGGTCCAAGAGCCCTCCCTTGGAGGAAGAGGGGACCAAAAGTCTCCCTTTTTCTTTGGTGTTTTCTTTCCACTAATACAATCCTTTCCATTGGTGGCATGAGTCTTGTTTATTTCTTGTTCTAATGTCCTTATGCACTATAGTTTAATTTCTTTTATCATTCTTAGTTTAATTCTTTGCTTATCTTTTATGCTTTATACTTCTAACTCTTTCCTCTACTGTTGTCTTGCCTGGTTGACCCAACTAGGCTTGTAAGCACCCTTATTTTGCTCATTTAGGTGACAAAAGAGGTGCAATAATTTGTTTTTGTTAAGGTAATAAATATTAATAATTGAGGTCATCATTCACATTGTTTTCGATAGGGTTCTTGAATGCTTTATCGTCAGATCTGTCCAAGGCATTAAACACTTTCTTATCAAATCATTATTTAGTGAAATTTTTTTCCTAAAAACCCAAACCTACGTAAAATGTAGTGATTTAAAAATTGTAAATTTATATACCTTGTAATGTACCCCAAAATTACCAAATAATAATAAAAAAAAATCGCTAGATGCATTAATGCTTCTTTACTCTCAGATATTTAATCGTTTTAAACCTATAATCATCGCTATCGAAAAATGATGTATACTTAAAAATATTTATAAGCAGATAATACAAGGTGGAAAATCTTTCCATTAAGTTGTACTTATTACTATTACTCAAACATGAGTTAACACTTGTCAAAACCAGTTAAAGTGCAGCCTCTTCATGAAACCATGAACTAGTCATGTCCATATGGTTTGTAGTAACTCTAGCCTACTTAGACTTTACCTTTAACAAGGAATTCCCGAAAGCATTTTTTATAAAGTCCACTTTTAGATAAGTCCTAATACTCTATTATTACAATCCCATACATTTGATCTATTTCCTTTATTATAACCTCTTATAAAAATCCACATCTCAAGAACTATTAAATCATGATATTAGGCATAAACCTATTACCATAAAGTCCTAAAGTCTAAGTCAGACAACAAAATTTTCTTGAGTTTATATGAGTACTTCACCGTATGTCTTACCTAAAGGTTCCGACCTTGGTCTCATATGGGCCTCCTTGCCACGACTATACCCTAACTGAATGCACATCCCAACTGTCACAGTAGTGGATTATTAATTTTCCTTTGTTAAGTTCTTCAACACATTCATTAGCGGGACTAACGCCCACACCAGTTGACAAGTGACAGGTTCACATGAAAAAATATATTTAATGATGGGGTTTGGAACCCACCTGGTGCGACACATCACAACCCTAATGCTTACTATATGGTATGCACCCATACGATTTCATGATAGGGATTAGCACTAACAGTGCTAGTGGGATCGGTTTAATGCGTAATTAATGCATGTCTGTAAACTCTATTAAGATTTCTCCGGTTGATAGTTGTGGGGTTTTCTTACATTGTACAGGTTCTAGATTAATGTGACCAATGTGGATACACCATGCATTCTTGTTCACATGGCCTGTGTACCCAAGGAATACATTCACCATTACTTTGTGATACAGGAGTCACTTGGGTAACTAAGGCTCCATTTCCTTTGTCTCTTATGCATTTTTTCCAAAACGTCCTGTGTTATCCTCTGTACATTGCTCTGCATGTAGCCACCGGTGATGAGGGGGCTTCTACTCTGTGTGTGGAAAGAAAACATTATGTGTCTATCTAGTTTCCTCCTTTACAGGGTAAGATCATAAAACCCTATTGCTTGGACTAATTGTAGCATAAATGGGAGTCAGTCGCATCTTAAGTTGTCTCTGTAACTAGTTTTTCCTTTATTGTTGCTAGTTGAGAACCTCCCTTCTCGTTAATATTAACTCTCTGGAATATTTCCATCCAAGATATGGTTAGATATGTAAGTTCTACAATGGTGTTGGCTTATGAATTTATCTCTTCCGTGAGGTAGTCATTCACTTCTCTAGAATTTGTTATCTTGTAATGTCTTCTACACAGGCGGTTTTAAATTCTTAACTCAGGGATAGTCCCAAAATGTGTTAGGGTTCTGTCAACAAGCAAATACCCTCGGTCATTTCTTTGATGTGTAGCCTGGTATTTATTTGGAGTTACTCACGACATACCAATCGTTACAATTCCAGTGGTTAAACCCTATTACAGTGACCCTAAAATTCAACAAAGAGTATTCCTGGAGAATAATGGTATGCTAAAGTTCTCTATCATAACCCATATTTCCATTCGCGAGGGTTTTCCATCAAGGCCAGGACTCAATCCTCCTTGCTTAAACTCACCCTTTTAATTGGTTTTTCACCTATTGTGTTCTATATATATATGGGTTGCATTTTCCCCTTAATTACTTTGTTTGGTTTAGCATTAAGTCTTCGAGCTATCGGCTCTTGTATCTGACTCACAGTGGAAATTTTGAATTCTCGGATTTAAAGTTGTGAAGTTGTAAATCAATCCATGTAGTTGTGGTGATGATTTCTTTACTATTGTTTAAGGTTTTATTTTAATCAAAATAACTCTATTTACCCTATTCGTATTTGTACGTGCATAGATACAAAGTTAATATTTCCACTGTGTAATATTATTCCAGAACTTAATACCTTTAAAATATTTATCCTTACTCTCCATTCTGGAATCTGGTAGTTAACATGTTTAATTTCACCTCGATTGTATGAAAGAAAGGAACAAATATTTAGGTACCCAAAACCCTATTATGAACTCGTTATTTTTTATCATCAACCTGTAGTTTTTCTTATAGTTATGAGGGTGGAATCTCGTAGCCTTATCTATGATCTGAATTTGGGCAATTTTGTGGAACACGTTTTATACTATCCATTCTTTATAATTTTGGTTTAAGAATGCTTCTTGTTTACTTCCTTCTGAAATATTTGGTTAAAGATTTGGTTACCAAAATCTAATGATAGGACCCTTGCTACGAGGGTACCCATCAGGCAATTCTTGGTCCACTCCTCTCCTTTGGGCCTATGGACGATTTTCCTCTTCGAAGAAAAGGCACATGTTCCCCAAATCGCAAGCTAGGTAAAGTCCATATATTAAATATGCGATATTTCCATTTCATAAATTTATCCTAGTAATTATTCTATATTGAATATTTAAATTTTGTTGACTTCTATCTTACCACTAATTATAAATTCTCGATTTCCTTGCAGGACTTTAAACCTTCGCAATATCTGAATCTAGGACAGTGCCTTGCTCAAAAAAGGTATTTGGGTTCTGAATTTGAGTGTTAGTTTGAAGGTATGGACATGGTTTCCAAGTGGTATTGGAGCCTTACCCAGGGTACTTTGTTTACAAGGACTTGGATCCCATGCCTCTGGCTATACAGATCTTTTATTTCCTTATTGTAATAAAACACACAGATTTTTCTATAACTCAACGAATTACTATTATATATTGAGTAGCTTATGTAATAAATAGTGCATAACAATTGGAACAACATTTATAGTTTTACTGTTGTAAGGATGAACTGTAAAATTCTTTATGCTTTTGGCACAGTCTTATCAATGGACGATTACTTGAAATTTCATGAGGCCCAAGTGTCTAAAATCTTCTTGTGCATGAGTGTTAAATTGTTTGATTGACACAAAAATTATGTACGAGCATCAACATATACATATATATATATATATATATATATTTGTATCCTGTAAATGCTTCCAAAATTATATTTAGCATTTTCATAGTCCAATGTTCCTTAAACTAAATATCTGTATGTATATATTCACATGCATGGTAGAGGTTATAAAAAACACAGTAAAAATTCTATTTTATTTAGCTTACAAGTATATCTCATGTACCTACAACAACTAACACGCAATAGCTTTCTTAACTTTACTCATTAAATAAATTCAAACTACAAAGGCTCATTCTATAATTCATTTCATTATACTTAGCCATTTAACCAATACAACAAATCAATAAGGAATAAGTAGAAGTACATATTTGAACCAGCTGTTGGGACAAAAAATGGAACAACCAAGTTCCACCCAACCATAGAATAGAACAAACAATCTACTTGTTCTTCTCACCCCCTATCCTGACAATGAATCCATGAGGGAGAACCTGGAAGCTCCTCCTTTGCTATAGTCCTCTTTTAGATAAAAAATTCTCATTTCCTCACACTCAGAAAATAGTGCTCATAACAACAAGTGATATTATTTTCCCCAACATACTAGGCAACATCTTGCCTCCTCCAATATGCTATATATGCAAAAGAATCTTGTGCCTAGGTCTTTTCCCCTTGGGAATTTTCGCATCTTTACAAATCCCTGATTTTCAGGGGCTGCCAAAGGCCAAATTCCTGATTTGCCACGTGTAAAATTCATCCTTGAGGTAGTTCAAGCTTGTTCCATTTATCTGTCAGGAATAAATATAAAAAATATTTGTCTCTTACAAGTGTCATAGTCAAAGAGTTGGTTAAGAAAATCAAATATTTGCCCAACATTAACAATAATTAATTACAATTAACCAAATTCTAAATTTGGAATTTCCATAAATGGCAATAATTTTCCAAATTCGAATTTGCCAAAAACAAAAATAAATTCCTAAGTGCATATAGACTTTAATAATAATTTATTTTTGGGGATATTATATCCTCTCCCCCTTCAGTACAACACTGTCCTCAGTGTTCGTTCCTTTCTCGGAACAAGGTTGGATAAGATTTCTGCAAATCTTCCTCCGATTCCTAGGTGGCCTTCTCAGGACTAAAGTGCTTCCATTGCACTTTTACCTGGGTGACGAATCTATTTCATAGTACTGTTTCTCTACTGTCCAAAATGCGTAGAGGTTCCACTTGGAACTTGCCTTCTAGTTCCACTTGCACCATGTTCCAATCGATCATGTGAGTAGGATCATGAACATATTTTTTTAACAAAAGAAACATGAAATACATTATGAATTTTCATATTTGCAGGAAGTGCAAGTGTTACACATGAAATTTTCACACCTAGGTACCTCACCCTAAGTGTCGTGAAGTGTCATATAAGTGTCTCATACACCTTGACACCATGGAATAACCTATGTCACAATCCCTAGTCAATGTGGACACTACTACATTTGGGTCAAATTCCGACGGCGTGTTCGACGCAATTGCGACTTTCTATTGTCGAAAGACCGACAAACCTCGGACCCCCTCAAACGTCGTTTCACATGACGTCGTTTTTCCGACGGCCTAATTTTCGTCTC
>ML793041.1:503922-539446 GCA_009831015.1 Picea engelmannii
CGACGTTAACGTCGCAAGAGAGACGTTATCGGGCAACATGAATTTTTTTTTTTATAAATTTCCTCTATTTTGCGACAATATGGACAATTTTGTCCATAACGCCGCAAATAAAACGTCGGAATTTTTACAATATGTAGTAGTGGGAGGAGGGATATATTGCATGAAGACCAAAATACCAAGTACACATGAATTATTATTAATATTCATGGAAAATAAATTGATTAAGTGTGAGAATCAAGTGCACATGAATTATTATTAATATTCATGGAAAAGAAAGTAATTAAGTGTGACAATCCACCTCACATTTGTTTTCCTATTTTTTAGGGAAGGTGGAGGATCTCATGGATGGTTGAAATATTTCCTCCTTAAAATCCTTGAGAGATATTTCCTCCCCAAAATCCTTAAGATATATTTTCTCCCTAAATATCTTAGAGATCCCTTTCTTAGTGGATCTGATGAGAGATGTTGTCCATGGTGGTTAAGCCTCCAAATCCTATATAATGAGGGATTTCCATGGAGGAAGGTGGAGAGAGGAGTTTAGAGATACAAAACTTATGATCTCATGAGAAGTGAGGGGAAAGTATTTTGAAGCATATAACTTATGATCTCATGAAGAAGATGTCTTTTGGAACATCAACATTCTGTGTGTGGATTGTTTAAGCAAGGGTTTGGACAAGGAGAACTTGATGAAGCTGTTGCACTCACATCTATGGTTGTAAGTAAAATTTTGTTCTCATTAATACAATCAATGTTTGGCCTGTTTATTTCAAACTTGTATTTGTTCCATATAAGTTTGACTACATTAGATGGATCTATGTTTGAGCTAATCTCAGTAGAGTAGGAAGTCTTTTGTACTTTTGTTTGTCTTGCAGGACCTACCAAGGAGCTCAAGATCGAAGCTTATCTTGGACCTTGTAGGGAAAAACGACGTTCATAAGGTACATACCTTCTTCCTTATCTTTTGTTCATCATCTTGATTAGATCTAAAAGGAATTTAGTGTCCATGTTAAGCACCTTCTATCTTAGAGTTAAGGGTCTAGCTCTCAAGAGGAAATCTACCTGTCCGCAAGGAGATTTTACTACAACAGAAATTGGCGACTCCACTGGGGACTAATCAAAGCTTTCAGTTTTGATTTTCCTCGCAGATCTTGTCTTAGCCTTTGTTCTTTTAGACCTTGTTCATCCCGTATGTCTGATTGAATGTGTTGATTGAATCCTTATTCCATCACATACACTGTGAATGCCAAAATTTTACTGAGTTTTTGGTTTTTTCAGCTTTTTTCTGGACTTTAAGACACCAGCGCTCCCCTTCCATGTTATCAGAGCACTGGTGCTCCCTGTTGGCCTTACATAGAGTGTTATAATGCTCTGGTGTCCCTTACACTAGAGCGCTACCCTTTTTTTTGTGCCACACCTTCTAGGGTTTCATTATCTAAAGTTAATTTTTTGTTTTTAACACTTGCTCAAAGTCTTAACATCTCAGTACATCCTTGTTTTGGCCTTCAATACTTTGTTTTCTAAGGGTTCATCATCTTTTGTTTGGATTTTTTGATATTTATCCTTACTTTGCAATAACTCTTTGTCCTTGACGATTTAGAGTCAATTTGTCGTTTTCTTCTCCTTTATCTGAATAAGTGAAAACTTTGTAAGGGGTTTCAAAGGTCTTTTCTACTTTTCTTTATGATCTTTGCGTCATCTTGTCCAAGCTCTTTCTCCTTCCTTTTGAGTTTTTGTCTTTCTATTTCTTGTTTGATCGCAACAAGGGTGTGTTTTTGTTTATGTGGAGTTTGCTTCCAGTTGCTTCAATCTCACAAATCTTGCAGTCTGATTAGCATAGGAAGCTTTACATCCGACTGATCAGCAGTCACATATAAACATTTCAGCATTGCATTTGGATTCCTTATTGAGGACTATTGCATGAGTTCATTGCATCTTGGTGTTTGAAAGTGAAAGGAAAATCCTTCTCCTTCCCGTAAAATAGACATTCATTGAAAGAAAAGACTGCTTATCATTTCTTATGCATGTTTTGGAAATTGAGTCATAATATCATCAGTCTTCACTCTCATACACCTCTAAGTAAACAATAGCCACTAAAATCAACGCTAAACTAAAATTCATCAGAATTTTTACATTTTTTTAGGCAAACCTACATTAGCTTAAGGTGTAGGGCTTTGGAATAGGTTGAAATGATAACTTTCCAAAGATATCAAACAAACTTAGTATCTTACGGTAGGGAGAGTGAAATCCAATTGTCGTATAGGATTTTTGGGATCCCCCTCTCACATAGGGGTTATGCACGAGGTCGCATTCAGGAGAGATATGGATATTATCCCTCTGTGGTTTGACTGATTGTAGTAGTTGGATCATATTATGGGGGTCGCTTGAAGGTATACCCACAATGTTGAGTGGAAGCCTTTCAAGTTGATTTCGGGCTAGATACCCTGCCCTTACGTTTTGACTGGACTGTCGAATGTACTCTCCCAGGGGATGACTGCGAGTTGGTGACCTTAGTAGCCACAATCTTTAGGGTCTTACACAAGGTGACGGTGAAGGGAATTCTCACTGTACCTGGAATAGACGTTGGTCAAACTCACTCGGGCTCCTTGGAGGGTAAATCCACAATTACTGCATGGAATATTGCACCAAGGCATAAGTCCATTAAGTAGGTTGCCAACATAACTGATCCACCTTCCCTATCCCCACCCCTTCCTATTTTGATCTCGTGACATTGGATTTCATCACCAACTAGTGGTTTCATCGTGGGAAGGTTTGTTTGATTGATTGCTTCTCAGATTCATAACATGTGTTGTTTGTTTTACTTGGTGGACCTTTGGTCGAGTCATTATTAATGGCGTCAACTTCTGAGAGTACCAATGGAGGAACCCCTTGTCCCGAGGAACCTTACACCTTTCCTTCTTTTGGAAATTTTGGTTCTTCGTATATTGCCACACCGAGTCTTCCAGGACGCACCATCGTATTAACTGTTTAGTTTTTCCCCACTCCAGTGATCTCGAATCCTCCCAATGTTTCAACTGCACCTAATACTTTAGATGTCAGTACATTGCCCACACATCAACCTCATGTCAAATTTTTGCCTTCTTCACCCATTAAGTCTCCTTCCCTTTCTCCTTCTTTGCCTAGCGAAAGCTCTAAAGCAAGTAGCCAGGTTGATCAAAAAAAGAAGAAATGGAAAGAGAAGAAGAAGAAGAGACTAAAAAGGACCAAGGCCCCAACAATGTCCGATGTTGGATCCAAGCAACCAACTACTGTTAATAGTACTGGGAGTGTTGATGAGGTCAACAATATTAAAATGAAGAATCTAAAACCCAAATTCCCTTGCAGCCTTTGTAAGGGTGACCACTTTCTGAGGGATTGCCCCGGTCTTATCAAGTTCTTATAATGTGGTCCTCCACGTCATCGGCCTCTGTCGGTCATGCCGAAGATACCCCGTCAAATAGTGATGTTAAGGTTGGTAAGAAGAAGAAAACTGTCAAGCTCCCTTGCATGTTATGTAAAGGTGATCATTACTCTCACCTTTGTCCTCGTATGGACGAGGCTTCTTCTCTTTTGGAAAAAATTCAACTTCTAAAAGGTTATCGTAAGATTTCCCTTGACCCATCGTTAGTTGATGGAATGGTCAATCCGGTTCCATCCCCAGTCAGTCTGGTTGATCAGATGGTCAATCTAGTTTCCTCCTCGATTGAACCACAAACCCAAGTAGTTGATCCAGTTCTGCCATCGATCAACCCCACTCTTCATCAAGAGAGTGTAACCCAAGTGGTCAATCTATTTTTATCCTCGGTCGATCCCACTCTCCTGTTAGAGGGTGACACCAAAGTGGTCGATCTGATTCCGCCATCGGTCAATCCCACTCCTCCCTTGATGAGTGCCAAAGTGACTGATCCAGTCCCTTCCTCGGTTAGTCTCGCCCTTCATATAAAGAGTGCCAAAGTGGTTGCTCTGGTTACATCATCAGTCAATCCCACTCTCCCCTTGAAGAGTGCCAAAGTGGTTGATCCAAGCCCACCATTGGTCGATCCAAGTCCACCATTAGTCGATCCTACTCTCCCTCTAGAGAGTAAACCCGATACTTCCCACGTTTTTCTCGTTGATATAGAATCTACTGTGCCTGGGGGCATTCCTCCTTCTCCCGTGAAACCCCCTCCAAGTAATGAGGCCATTCCTTTTGATTAGGGTGCACTAACTGGACCTCGTCTTCCCTCTCACATTACTTTCCAGATTACAGTATAGGTTTGTGGTCGAGACGTTCCTCAAATGTTGATAGATGAAGGTGCGTCCATTAGTATTTTGTCTTCTGTTGCTTGGCACACTTTGGGTTGTCCTCAGCTTGCACCAGTTACACAGAATCTGTTATCTTTTAATAGAAGAACCAACCAACCTTTAGGGACCCTTCCTTAGTTTCTTGTAACTTTGGGAGGGAAAGATATCTTTATTGATGTCATGGTAGTCCGAGACCCCTTGGATTTCACTTTACTCCTTGGGCGGGATTATGTCTATGCCATGAAAGCTATTGTATCCACTCTTTTCTGCGTGATATATTTCCCTCACGATGGAAGAATTGTGACTATTGATCAACTTTCATTCATCAGTCCTGACTTGATTACCTCCCTAAATGGTTCTTATATGTAGACAATATCTCCCCTACCACATCTTAATTATGTGGTGTTGTCTCCCATGATTTCAACTTCCGATGATTTAGATCTAGTAGTTGACATGGTGATCTCTTCGGTAGGGCTATTGGAGCCTGGTCTCCTTACCCCTGTCAAGACCCTCGACATGTGTTCCTTCCAGAGAATTTTTCTTCCATCCAATGAAGATCTCTTGGAAGCCATGACCGAGTTTTTTTCCTTGACATGGTGTCCTTCCAGAGAATTATCCTCTTGGAAGCCATGATCAAGGAGAAGCCATGAGCATAGTTTCTCTTCTCTGTAGCAAGCTCACTAAAAAATGAAACAGAGGCTTTGAGCATAGTTTTCCTCTCTATAGAAAGCTCATTAAAAAATGAAACAACAATCTGGGGATCGAACCTGAAACCCTGAGCATAGTTTTTCTTTATGTGGCAAGCTCGTTAAAAAATGAAACAGAAATTTGGGGATTGCACCCGAAGCCTTGAGCATAGCTCTTTTCCTGTGTCAAGCTCGTTAAAATATGAAGCAGTCGCCTCTCCCTTCAAGTTGAGTCTTTCGCCAGATCTTGTAGATGTCGAGTTGAGTCTTTTGTTAGGTCTCATTTTTTAACCTTCATTTCATCCACCTATATCCTTTTTCTCCATCTAGTACAGAAATTGGTGACAACCTCAAAGTCGATGAATGAATTGAAGCTTGGGGGGCATGTCTCCAGCCTTTGATGATCATTCTGGAGTCAAGCCACTAGCTTTCAAGCTGGGGGAAGAGTATTGAGCATAGTCTTAGTTCATTCTCAAGATCGAAAATATAAGAACGCATCGGGTAAAATTTTATCTCTTTTTCGGACCCGTATGGATACACAAAAAAGGAACCCCCTAGAGTCATCTTTAATCTCTTTTCAAACTCTCTAAACATGAAAAGATTGTCGAGTGATCTTGCTTCCTTTCACACTCATTTAAAGGTTTGGAAAGGTTTCTTTTGAGTGGTATTTTATCTCTTTTTCGGCCTCATGAGACTAACATTACGAAAAAGGACCACATTGGAGTCGTCTTTAAGTCATTTTCAGACTCTCTAAATATGAAAAACCACCGAGTTTACCTTCTTTGGAATCGTTAAACAATCATACACTGAAGGGCCCATATGGGACCGAATTCTTACTTCTTCCATTTTGTTAAACAAAGGAAGAGGAACTTACCGAAGGTGAGTTATATCGAGCATGTGTTACCCTCCTCGAGCTCGTTAAATTAAAAAGGGGTACTTGTCTATCTGGATGGGGGAAAAATTGAAGGAAGCAAGCCAAACAGTTTTTGAGAACGTTACCAGTAACTCTTAGAGTCGCCCTTGAACACGACACTTTGTCTTTGCGCACATATTAATCCACTGAACCTCTGCACTGAACCAATCCTATGAGTTTTTCTTACTCCTTTGGGTCACCCGACGAAAGTCACAGTATCCACTGCATCATCGTGTTTTGGTCCATGTCATGTTTCTACTGTTGTGCCTCAATGTTCAAGGGATGTATCCATCTCAAGAGTCAGCCATCACAAATACCTTGTCTCAATACCCGTGTCATTCCATGTTCATTTGATCTACCAATTTACATCTCTGTGTCAATTTTGTGTCGTTGATGGGGGATACATCAAGGCCCTCCTTCGACGAGTCTATTCCTGTCGACTTCAACACATTATCCAGTAACTAGACTTAGAAACCAGTTAGTACTTTGGGACCTGCATTCCTCAATGGAAGGCCTCCTCATGTTTGACAGTGGGTTTACATCATTGACCTCTAATCGGATGATTCCACGAATGTTCAACTTCAGCTCATCCATTCACATTCGTTGGAATGTAATAGAGTACCTTGGGAATCACTGACATCAATGGTGACCTCCCTCGCGCTTGTTAACGATTTACATCATTGACCGGTAATCAAGTGGTTTCTACCATGTTCGAAATTAGGACATCTATTCACATGGTTAGATTCATAGTACATCGGGATCGGTAAGAAGACCCTGGGTTGAGTGATCACTTTGATATGTACTTTGCCCAGGTTGCGACAGAGTTTATTTTGAACATTGACACATATACTGTCACATAGATCCACTTTGTATTGGTCGTGGCTATGTATTGACATCTCGTAGCTCCACTGTGTATTCTTCGTGGCTGCGACCAGTTTAGGTCATGCGAATATAGATCCACATTGTATCTTCAATGTCTATATCTCTTTGTCAATATAATTATGGATCCGTAGTGTATTTATGGCGGCCATACCTTGAAAGTCTCTATCACTCGAGCATAGGTATTCCTACCTTAGGTTTGAAACATGTCATAACATTTGTTTGATGGTTGTTTGCAGCTTCTACTAGGTTCTCCGAGTCCACACCCTTGCTTTAACGATTTGTAAAGTGTTTCGGCCATCATTCTCTCTTCTGACCTCACACTTTAGGGGGCATTTTGTTACACATGAAATTTTCACACCTAGGTACCTCACCCTAAGTGGCGTGAAGTGTCATATAAGTGTCTCATACACCTTGACACCATGGAATAACCTATGTCACAATCCCTAGTCAATGTGGAGGAGGGATATATTACATGAAGGCCAAAATGCCAAGTACACATGAATTATTATTAATATTCATGGAAAAGAAATTGATTAAGTGTGAGAATCAAATGCACATGAATTATTATTAATATTCATGGAAAATAAAGTAATTAAGTGTGAGAATCCACCTCACATTTGGTTTCCTATTTTTTAGGGAAGGTGGAGGATCTCATGGATGGTTGAAATATTTCCTCCTTAAAATCCTTGAGAGATATTTCCTCCCCAAAATCCTTAGGAGATATTTTCTCCCTAAATATCTTAGAGATCCCTTTCTTAGTGGATCTGATGAGAGATGCTCTCCATGGTGGTTAAGCCTCCAAATCCTATATAATGAGGGATTTCCATGGAGGAAGGTGGAGAGAGGAGTTTAGAGATACCAAACTTATGATCTCATGAAAAGTGAGGGGAAAGTATTGTGAAGCATCTAACTTATGATCTCATGAGGAAGATGTCTTTTGGAACATCAACATTCTGTGTGTGGATTGTTTAAGCAAGGGTTTGGACAAGGATAACTTGATGAAGCTGCTGCACTCACATCTATGGCTGTAAGTAACATTTTGTTCTCATTAATACAATCAATTCTTGGCATGTTTCTTTCAAACTTGTATTTGTTCCATATAAGTTTGTCTACATTATATGGATCCATGTTTGAGCTAATCTCAGTAGAGTAGGAAGTCTTTTGTACTTTTGTTTTCCTTGTAGGACCTACCAAGGAGCTCAAGATTGAAGTTCATCCTGGACCTTGCAAAGACAAACGATGTTCATAAGGTACATACCTTCTTCCTTCTCTTTTGTTCATCATCTTGATTAGATCTAAAAGGAAGTCAGTGTCCATGCTAAGCACCTTATGTCTTAGAGTTAAGGGTCTAGCTCTCAAGAGGAAATCTACCTGTCCGCAGGGAGATTTTCCTACAACAGCAAGTTGATATGCCACACGTACAATTCGAGCTAAGATCTCGAAAGGGCCACAAAATCTAGGTGCCAACTTGGAACAATTTCCTAGATTTAATGAAATTCTTCTTTCTTTGATCTTTAAATACACGTGGTCTCCAACTTGAAATTCCTGGTGTCTTATTTTCAGGTCTGCATAATTTTTTTTTCTGTCATGTGCCTCCTTTAAATTCTCCTGTACTTTTTTTACCGTATTCTCCATTTCCTAGAGCATTTATGGTCCCACCATGAGTCTGTGAACTGGGTTATCCCAGCTAATCAGATTTTTACACTTTATGTCGTACAATATTTTGTAGGGGATCATCTTAGCCGAAGTCTGGTAACCATTATTGTATGCAAATTCCACCAAGTGAAGGTAGTCTTCCCACTTACTTGGTTTCATCCTTGCATACATTTGTAGCATATCTTCCATGATTTGGTTCGTTCGTTCAGTATTCCCATCCGTTTGTGGATGGTAGCTTATGCTGAAATTCAAATTAGTATTCAACCCTGCAAACAATTCTTTCCAAAACGTAGATGTAAATTTTATGTCTCTATCCAAAATCACCATTTTAGGAATACCATGCAGTCTAAAAATTTCCTTCATGAATATTTCAGCCATGTTAATAGCTTTATAAGTAGATTTTACAAGAATACAATGTGTAGACTTGTTAAGATTATCTATTACTACCATAATTGAATCATTTTGTTTTTGAGTTCTAGGCAAACCTATGATAAAATCTAATGATATAGTCTTCCATTTCCATTCTGATACAGGTAGAGGCTGCAACAAGCCAGCTAGGTGCTGGTGTTCAGCCTTCACCTGTTGACAATATAGGCACTTACACAAGTATTTTGTTGTCTCACCTTTCATATTAGTCCAATAAAATAATTTCCTTAGTGTTGTTACCATTTAACTTTAATTCAACAGAATCTAGTATGTATAACATGTTTTTTAATCTTAGTATACCATTTATGTCCAAACTCAGATCTGTTATGTCTAAATTTTATGCATTATTTTGTAAACCTGCCACTATTTTAATGTATTTTTCATTATTATTACTTGCAATCTTTATCCTTTGCTCAATGTTGCTTTCTGCCCTGCTAATGTTTATCTCAAACAACCCATGAGTTCTTATAATTAAAGAATATGCCACTTTTTTTCCCTTACCCTTGATGTGTCTTACCTCGAAATTGAATTCCCTCAAGAAGGCCAGCCATCTTGCTTGCCTTGCGTTAAGGTCTGGTTGGATAAATAAGAATTTCACACCACTGTTATTAGTTAGCAACAAAAACTTTCTGCCCATTATATAGTGTCGCCATATTTTTAATGCATACATGACAGCTACTAATTCCAAGTCGTGAGTGACGCAGTTTCGTTCGTGCTCTTTTAGTTTTCAGGATTCATAACAAATAACGTTCCCTTCTTGAATTAGGACACCTCCCAAACCTTCTTTGCTCGCATCCACACAGACTGTGAAGTCTTTATCCGAGTATGCAACTCTTAAAATTGGTGTGGTTGTTTACAATTATTTTAACTTATTAAAATTGTCCTGGCATTTGTGTGACCAATTAAAATTGGTTCCCTTTTTCTGTAGGGATGTTATAGGGTATGCAATCTTAGAGAATCCCTCTATATATCCATGGTAGTACCTGGTGATTCCCATGAATGACCAGATGTCCATTACATCCTTAGGGATAAGCCATTCCATGATGGCTCTTATCTTCTCTGGGTCGACTGCAATACCTTCTTCAGATATTACATGTCTTAGGTACTGTATTTTCTTTTGATAAAATTCACATTTCTCAAATTTAGCATACAATTTGTGTTTTCTTAAAGTTTTCAATACTAACCTTAGATGTTCTTTTTGTTCTTCTTTTGTTTTCGAATACACTAGGATATCGACAATAAATACCAAAAGGAACTTATCCAAGTACTGACTGAAAATGCTATGCATTAAACACATAAAAGTTGTTGGTGTGTTAGTGAGACCAAACGGTATGACCATGAATTCATAATGTCCATATCTCGTCCTGATCATTTTTTTACTTATGTCTTCATCCTTTATTCTAACCTTGTGATAACCAGATCTTAAACCCAACTTATAAAAAATCTTTTCCCCTCCCACTTGATCAAACAGATCATTGATTATAGGTAGGGAGTATCTGTTTTTAATAGTCATTTTGTTTAACTGTTTGTAATCAATGCATAATCTTAGAGTTTCATCTTTATTTTTAACAAAAAGGACTGGTGTTCCCCATGGTGAGACACTTGGTATGATGTACTCCTTTTCCAACAGTTCTTGTAGTTGAATTTTTAACTCTGTTAATTCGGGTAAACCCATTCGGTAGGGTGCCTTAGATATAGGGGTTGAACCAGGCAGTAGACCGATAGAGAATTCTATCTCTCTTCTTGGGGGCAGTTCAGGTATTTTGTCTACAAACGAATCTCTAAATTCATGTAAGACAAAAAAATATTCCAGGCTAGGTTTATTTTCCTTTTCCAATAGGTTTTTCACATGGATAGCGTAGATCTGACAACCTTTACTCATGCACTTCTTAAATTGTATTGTTGAAATCTTCCTAACTGAGACTAGTTTTTGTATGCCTTGTACTTTCCTAATCGTGTTGTTTTCATCTTTGTAAATGAGTGATTTTTCATAACAATCCAAAAAAAAATTATGCCTCTCTAACTAGTCCATTCCAATAATTATATCGTAAGACCCTAATAGTAGAATATTCAGATTTATCTTTGTGTTTTGACCACCTAAACTGAACTCACAATCAGAAATGAAATTGGTTACTTTTCTTTTTGTTCTTGTTGCTAGTTCTACTAGCCAATATTTTGCATGTCTTACTTTCTTAATTTTATTTGAATCCATTACACCAGGAGTAAGATAACTCAAAGTATCCCTTGGATCAATTAAAACAGAAACACAATTATTGTTAACTTTACCTTCAACTTCCACTATAGTGGACTGGTGGTCATCTTGTCGACCATCCACAACTGCATTGATCCTGTGTAAGATTATGCCCACATCTCCTATTGTAGAGGCTTCCTGCAGGTTGTGAACCGTGGTCCTTGCTGTAGAAGTTAAACGCGGACAATTTCTCTTTAAATGAGGTTCTCAACATTCCCATCATTTTAACGGTTCTCTAGGGATGTCCCCAAACTTCTTGGTTCCTAGATGGACTGGTTTACCTCCTCCTTAAGTGTTAGGTTATTGGAGTGAAAATATTTCCTTGGAAAGATCTTTGTTGCATTCCAGAAAGGGGTTGCTTGATATCCCTTCTTCCACTGGTTCATTATGTCTTGTTTCTTGTCTTTCCAAGCCTTGAGAAATTCAGACCGTTGTTTTTATTGATCGTAACTCATTTGAGCCTTCCTGAAAACTTCACTTAAGGACTTGGGGTTGTCAAATTCGATTATTTCCTTATAGGACTATGGTAAATAGCTTAGAAACCGTTGGATTTTTACTTTGTCTTCCCAGATATAAGGCACGAACCTTAATAATTCCAGGAATTTGTTTATCGGGTCATCCATACTCATTTGATCAAGTCATAGTTCATAAAACTCTTTGGTATTTCTTTCATAGTAAATTTCAGATAAATACTATTTCTTAAAGTATTTCTTGAAATCTGACCACTCCATTTGTTTCTCCTTTAGGCCCTTCTCCAAATTCATGTCTTTCCACCATATACTTTCTTTTCCTTTCAGGTTATAGATGGCCATTCCGATCTTCATGTTGCTAGAATAATTGTAGATCTGGAAACACTGTTTTATGTCTAGTAACGATGCTTCAAACTCCTCCCCTTTCCTGGATTCCCTATCAAAGGTGGATGGTTTGATTTTCTTAAATTCTCTTTCCAGGTGGTCCAGATGTTTCCTCTTTCTTCCAGTGGTTGTTTTACCTTTTGCTGATGGTGTGCCTTCGGAAGAGTTGTCCCCTTTTTTTTCTTCAGAACCAGAATTTTTGGAGGCTCTTTTACTGACCTCTTCTTCCTCGTTGTTTTATTTTGGGATCCTCTTTGTTACTATGCTAAGCATCAGTACTTCATTTATTTCCTGTTGTTCTTGTTGTGCTTTTTTTAGTTTCTCATTGTATTCTTTGAAAACTTGCAATTCCACAATAAGGTTTCTCATAGTTTCCAGAACTTGGGTGGCGGAACTTCCTTCATTGTTCTGCCCAGGATCTCTAGTAGGTCCTTGCTTGGGATTCTCCTCAAGTCTAATCTCCTCTTCATTCTGTGCTTCCATTATCACAACATAAATAAATTTTGTTTGTTTGTAACAGTGAATGTTTTGTTAGTTTTTCATTAAACAGAAAGCATTTTCTAAGAAAACATTTTTGGCCATGTTTAAGGTCCAAGTGTTGTAACCTTTTCTCTGATACCAAATGTAATGTAACCAAAAATTACCAAATAAATAAATTCTAGATGCATTAATGCTTCTTTACTCTGAGATATTTAATCATTTTAAACCTATAATCATCGCTATCGGAAAATGATGTATACTTAAACGTCTTTATAAGCGACTAAGATAAGGTTGACAATATTTCCATTAAGTTGTACTTATTACTATTATCCAAACATGAGTTAACACTTGTCATAACTGGTTAAAGTGAAACCTCTTCATTAAACCATGAACTAGTCATGTCCATATGGTTTGTAGTAACTCTAGCCTACTTAGATAAGTCCACTTTTATATAAGTCCTAATACTCTATTATTACAATCCCATACATTTGATCTATTTCCTTTATTATAACCTCTTATAAAAATCCACATCTCAAGAACTATTAAATAGTGATATTAGGCATAAACCTATTACCATAAAGTCCTAAAGTCTAAGTTAGAAAACACAATTTTCTTGAGTTTATACGAGTACTTCATCGTATGTCTTACCTAAAGGTTCTGACCTTGGTCGCATATGGGCCTCCTTTCCATGACTATACCCTAAGTGAATGTGCATCCCAACTGTCACAGTAGTGGATTATTCGTTTTCCTTTGTTAAGGTCTTCAACACAGTCATTAGCAGGACTAACGCCCACACCAATTGACAAGTGACAGGGTCACATGAAAAAAGATATTTAACGTTGGGGTTTGGAATCCACCTGGCGCGACAAGTCACAACCCTAACGCTTACTGTATGGTATGCACCCATCCAATTTCTGTTGGAGTTACTTCACACACACCTAATATTTATTTTTCCTACATTTTTTCCTTGTTTATTATTCATAATTATTCATTATCTATTCTCCTATAATTTAGGGGAGAATATTCCACCTGGAGAATATTCTCTTTCAGTTCACACTTCAATTTGACTAGTTGAATTGAGTTTAGATGCTACATTGGTTTTGTCACCAAGAAACATTGGGATCATCACCATGATAATTCGACCTTGCCTTGGTATCATCACCAGAGTGGTGCATTATCCTTGATTCCCTGAGTTAACTCCTCACTACTCTCTGTTCAGTCAGTTAACTAAAGACTAGTTGACTAGTTAACTCAACTAGGTGGCAGTTCACTCCTGTAACTTCTTGAGAGACTAGACTAGGTGGAAGTTCACTCTCATAACTACTGGTGTGTGTCTAGATCACACTAGACCACCACTATGGTGCATTGGTTCACCTCCAATGTGTACTCATTGAGCTATACTGAGTATATCATGTGTAAACTATTCATTTTTCACAATGGTTAATGATAATTATTTCATTCTTTCTCTCCTTCTTCTTCTTTCTCCAATTCTCTTTGCAAATGTGTGTATTATTGTTTAGCTAGCTCTATTCTATGCAGGGTCAACACATTTACATGGTATCATAGCTGACGAAATGCTAAGCAAAATCTACACCAAAATGTTTTGTAGGTACAAAAGATTGAAGACAACGGAAAGATGGAATTCCAAAAAGAATTCATTCTTACACCCTACAACTATTTTGCATGGAAGGAGAAAATATCCATACATATCCATACTAGAGGGTTATATAGGTTAACCTTTAATACAGATATAGAACCAACATCAGCCATAGAAAATTCCAAGTACTTAAATCTCATGGATGAGGCACTCAGAACAATTTGCAGTCTTATTTCTCCCGATCTCCTTTTTCACATATCTTCCTGTAAGACTCTCAATGAAGCCCGAAAAACCTTGGAAAGGATCTTTGGCAAACATGATGATATTAGGGGACACATGATGGAGGTGGAGTTGCTCACATTGGATCCAAAAAGATTCGACAACATCCAATAATTCTTTACAAAATTCAAGAATTTACTGTCGCAACTCAAAGCTTGCGGGGTTGATAAATCGACGGAGGAGAAACGAATGGTTCTCACCATTATCTCCAAGATTGGTCCTAAATTCTCTGTATTCGTATCCATATTCCATACTATCATATTCGCCTTCAGATCCACCTGGAAGATGCCTTCTCTTGAGGACTTTATCGAATCCTTGACACAAGAGAAAACCAAGCTCATTAACATGGGCACAATCAAAGGCCCAAGGGTGCATGCACTCACTGTGCATGATGGCAGCCACAAATATCAGAAATATAATGATAAAGATAAACGAAAATCTCATGCACATCCAAAGAACGAAGGGTACACAAAACCCTTCACTGATGCCTCTGGATCCAAAGGAGAAAAGGGAAGAAAGGGAGAGAAATGCATGTACTGTCACAAAGGATTCCATTCAGAATCTGCATGCATGAAAAAAAAATAGATCTAATGTCTCAAATAATTCAGAAAAACAACCTTGGATATCGCATCCCCGAGGGTGCCAAGAAGAAGAATCCAGAAGATCCAAATTCCAAGAAAAGCAATTCTAGCCATGCCTTGATTGCCATAAACTCCTCTCCTGATGCTTGGATCGTTGATTCAGAAGAATCACATCACATGGCTGCCTCAAAAGTAGTATATTCTTTTTTGGATTCATGCAAAGGTCCTCTTATTATGATGGGGGACAACTCTTCTGTTGAAGTCACCAGAAAAAGAAGGATTGAACTCACCAACATAAGCTTCGAGAATGTGTTGCATGTTCCTAAGATTTCTGTCAACCTTCTCTCCGTGTATTAGATGATGAATTCCATCACCAGAAATAAATTCATATTCACACTAAATTTCGTGGACATCTACGATATTCAAACCAACTCCAGGGTTGTTACTGGTGAGGTAAATCATCAGTCTAGATTGTATAGATTTTCTGAATTCATTGAACATGATTTTGCTTTACTTCTTACTCATGCTGATGAAAGTAGTAGGATATGGCATGAAAGGTTTGGACATTTGAATTTTAGATACATGAAACATATTAGCAAGCACATATTGGTTGATGGTCTACCAGACATCCATTTCTCCAAGGGAGTGTGTGAGGGATGTGTTCTCGGGAAACACCCTCAAGACAAATTCAACAAGGGAAAGTCTCGGAGAGCCTCCGCACCTTTAGATCTGATCCATAGTGACCTTATGGGTCCTTTTCCACATCCATCAATCAACAAAGAGAGGTTTGTTCTCATTTTTGTTGATGATTTCTCACGTTTTACATGGATCTACTTTCTCAGGCAAAACTCTGAGGTCTTTCAACAACTCAAATATTTCAAAGCCTTGGTTGAGACATAGTCTGAAAAGAAGATAAAAGTCCTCCAAACTGATAAAGGGGGAGAGTATGTAAATCATGAGATCCATAATCATTTCCATGAGGTAGGGATTCAGTTGCAACACATAGTTCCCTATACTCTACAACAAAATGAAGTTGTTGAGCAGAAAAACAGATCTCTAAAGGAGATGGCATCTTGCATGTTGCATGCAAAGTCACTACCATAGAGACTATGGGCCAAAGCACTTAACTGTGCAACATGTATCCAAAACGGATCTGCCCATAGATCTGTCAAGGTTAAGAGCCCCTACAAGGCTTGGAGCGGCCTCAAATCAGAAGTGACCCACTTTTGCATTTTCGGTTTACGTGCATGGGCATGAATTCCCTCTGAAAAGAGGAAGGCACTTGATACACAGAGCATTGAGTGAATTTTTGGTGGATACCCCGACGATGTGAAGGGATATCGTCTTATTGATCTTTCCTCGGATCGGCTCATCATTGAGCACAGTGTCCAATTCAAGGAAAGTGTCTCGCATGAAACTCAACAACCACATGCAGAAACCTTCACACTTCCACCTGTCTGAGATGATGAGAATGCACATGTAGACTCTTCTTCAGATGAGAGTTCTGATTCAAAGGTCTCAGATGATTCATATTCAGATTCAGTAAATTTAGATGCAGAGTCAGAGCATCCAGATGTAATTGCAGATCTAGAGCAGAGGCCCAAGTGGACACAGACTACTCTTCAGGATGCAGGGATCCCGTTGGTGATCCAGCCGATACTAGGAGGACTCGATATGATTTCGAGGATCCTCCTGTTGCACTCACTGCCACTGAACCATTTCCTTCTAGGCATCTTTTATTGGTTTAGTCTTCATATCCACAGTCTTATGGCAAGGCTACTGGAAATCCCTTTTGGAAATCCTCCATGCAGGAGGAGTACAAATCCCTCCTCTAGAACCAGACTTGGCATCTGGTTCCCCTTCCTTTTGGTAGGAAAATTTCCATATGCATATGGGTCCATAGGACCAAGAGCGCAGCGGATGGATAGATCAACAGATACAAAGCGAGGATTGTCACCAAAGGATTTCAACAGGTTCATGGTATTGACTATGATGAGACCTTCGCTCCAGTAGCGAAGATGGATTCCATATGATTGTCACTTGCCATTGTGGCAACCAAGGGATGGTAAGTCCATCCGATGGACATGAAGAATGCATTTCTTCATGGTGATCTATCTGAGGAGATATACATGGAGTAGCCCTGGGGATTTATGCAGGACTCGTCTTTGGTCTGTCAACTGAAGAAGTCACTTTATGGCCTCAAGCAGCATCTGAGGGCATGGTATGCCAAGATGTATTCCTACCTATTGTCACAGAACTTTTTACGTTGCAAATAAGACCCAAATGTCTACATGTTCAGGACAATTGATTCACTTCTACTTTTAGTTTTGTATGTTGATGATTTGTTGATCACCGGTTCCTCGACCTCAGCGATTGCTGCAGTCAAGAGGATTCTCCATGATAGGGTTTTGATGACGGACATGGGTCCTCTACACTTCTTCCTTGGACTTGAGATCAGTCAGGATGCATCAGGCATCAAACTGTCTCAGGCAAAGTATGCATGAGATCTCCTTGAGAAATTTCACATGGCAGACTACAAGTTTGCTCCGACACCTTTCCTATCAGGAGACAAACTTGAGGATGGTGGGGAGACTCCATTGGTTGACTGCACACTATACAGAAAACTAGCGGGGAGCTTATTGTATCTCACACACTCTAGACCAGACCTATCATATGAAATTGGCGTAGTTTCTAGCTTCACGCAGGAGCCGCATGAGCTACATTGGAAAGCTGCAAAGTGTATCCTTCGATACGTACAGGGCACCATCACCTTTCGGATTCATTATGCAGCAGAATCTACATTAGATATCATCGGGTTTACTGATTTCGACTGGGCTGAAGATAGAACTGATCGCAAGTCCACATCTGGTTACTCATTCAGTCTTGGTTCTGGGCCTACATGTTGGTCGAGTAAGAAGCAAGTTATCATGGTTCTATATTCAGCCGAGGCAGAGTACAAAGGGGTAGTTAACATAACCATTCAGGCTATGTGGCTACAACATTTTCTCACTGAGTTGGGAATTCAGTTTCATCATTCGATCATCATCAGGTCTGACAACCAGAGCACTCTGAAGTTCTGCAAAGATCTAGTTCATAGGCAGCGGACGAACCATATCAAGATCCACATGCACTACATACGAGACTTAGTACACGAGGGGATCATCGACTTACATTTTTTTCCTTCAGCAAAACAAAAGAAAGACATATTCACCAAGACCTTCACTGAGCAGAAGTTCCATTCTCTGTGAAGTCGTCTTGGAGTGAAGAACACAGTTTCCTAGCAACTGTAGTTCTTATTTTTACATACATTTTACCTTGATGGGGGGGGTTTTCTCATGATTTTTTCCCTCTTTCCTCACTTTATTTTCAGTGTATCTTTTGTACCTGGGTACCTAACATGGCCTCATTGCCGGAACCCAATATTTATTTTCACCATAGTGATGTTCAGGAGGGGTGTTGGAGTTACTTCACACACACCTAAGATTTATTTTTCCTAAGGTTTTTCCTTATTTATTAGTCATAATTATTCATTATCTAGTCTCCTATAATTTAGGGGAGAATATTCCACCTGGAGAATATTCTCTTTCAGTTCACACTTCAGTTTGACTAGTTGAGTTGAGTTTAGATGTTGCATCGGTGTTGTCACCGTGCAACATTGGGATCATCACCATGCTAATTAGACCTTGCCTTGGTATCATCACTAGAGTGGCATATTAGCCTTGATTCCTTGAGTTAACTCCTCACTACTCTCTGTTAGGTTAGTTAACTGAAGACTAGTTGACTAGGTAACTCAACTAGGTGGCAATTCACTCCTGTAATTGTCTGAGAGACTAGAATAGGTGGAAGTTCACTCCCGTAACTGTTGGTGTGTCTCCAGATCACACTAGACCACCACTATGGCACATTGGTTCACCTCCAGTGTGCACTCATTGATCTATACAGAGTATATCATGTGTAAACTATTCATTTTTCACAATGGTTAATGAGAATTCTTTCATTCTTTCTCTCCTTCTTCTTCTTTCTCCAATTCTCTCTGCAAATGTGTGTATTATTGTTTAGATAGATCTTTTATGTGCAGGTTCAACACATTTACAATTTCATGACAGGGATTAGCACTAACAGTTCTAGTGGGCTCGGTTTAATGCGTAATTAATGCATGTCTATAAACGCCATTAAGATTTCTCTCGTTGATAGTTATGGGGTTTTCTTGCATTGTAAAGGTTCTAGATTAATGTGACCAAAGTGGATACACCATGTGTGCTTTTTCACATGGCTTGTGTACCCAAGGCATCCATTCTCCATTACTTCGTGATACGGGAGTCACTTGGGTGACTAATGTTCCATTTCCTTTGGCTCTTATGCATTTTTCCTAAAACGTCCTGCATTATCCTTTGTACATTGCTCTGCATGTAGCCACCAATGACGAGGGGGATTCTACTCTGCATATGGAAAGAAAACATTATGCGTCTGTATGGTTTCCTCTTTTACTAAGTAAGATCATAAAAACCTATTGCTTGGACTAACTGTAGCATAAATGGGAGTCAGTCGCATCTTAAGTTGTCTCTGTAACTGGTTTTTCCTTTATTGTTGTTGGTTGAGAACCTCCCTTCTCATTAATCTTAACTCTCTGGAATATTTATGTCCGATATCTAGTTAGATATGTAATTTCTACAATGGTGTTGGCTTACGACTTTATCTCTTCTATGGGGTAGTCATTCACTTCTCCATAATTCGTTATCTTGTAATGTCTTCTACACAGGCGGTTCTAAATTCTTGACTTAGGGATAGTCCCGAAATGTGTTAGGGTTATGTCAACAAGAAAATACCCTCAGTCATTTCTTTGATGTATAACCTGGTGTTTATTTGGAGTTACTCACGGCATACCTATCATTGCAACTCCAGTGGTTAAATCCTATTACAGTGACCCTAAAATTCAACACAGAGTATTCATGTAGAATAACAGTATCCTAAAGTTATCTGTCATAACCCATATTTCCATTTGCGAAGGTTTTTCGTCAAGACCAGGACTTGATCCTCATTGCTTATACTCACCCTTTTAATTCGTTGTTCACCTACTGTGTTCTCTGTATATATGGGTTGCATTTTCCCCTTAATTACTCTGTTTGGTTTAGAATTAAGTCTTCGAGCTATCGGCTCTTGTATCTGACTCACTGTGGAAAATTTGCATTCTCGAATTTAAAGTTGTGAAGTCATAAATCAATCCTTGTAGCTGCGGTGAGGATTTCTTTACTATTGTGTATGTTTTGTTTTAATCAAAATAACTCTATTTACCCTATTCATATTTGTATGTGCATAGATACAAAGTTAAGATTTCCACCGTGTAATATTATTCCAAAACTTAATAACTTTAAAATATTTATCCTTACTATCCATTCTGGAATCCAGTAGTTAACCTGTCTAATTTCACCTTGTTCATATGAAAGAAAGGAAAAAATATTTAGGTACCCAAAACCCTATTATGATCTCACTATTCTTTATCATCAACCTGTATTTTTTCTTAAATTGATAAGGGCGGAATCTCGTAGCCTTATCTGTGATCCGAATTTGGGCAATTCTGTGGAACATGTTTTATACTGTGTGTGCTTTATAATTCTGGTTTAAGAATGCTTCTTGTTTAATTCCTTCTGAAATATTTGGTTAAAGATTCGGTTACCAAAATCGAATGATGGGACCCCTGTTTGTTGTGACGGTACCCATTAGGAAATCATTGGTCCACTCCTATCCTTCGGGCCTGCGGACGAATTTCCTCATCAAAGAAAAGACATCTATTCCCCAAATCGCAAGCTAAGTAAAGTCCATATATTAAATCTGCGATATTTTCATTTCGTAAATTTATCCTGGTAATTATTATATATTCAATATTTAAATTATGTTGACTTCTATCTTAACACTAATTATAAATTATCGATTTCCTTGTAGGACTTTAAACCTTCACAGTCTCTAGATCTAGGACAGTGCCTTGCATGAAAAAAGGTATTCGGGTTCTGAATTCTAGTGTTAGTTTGAAGTTTCGGACATGGTTTCCAAGTGGTACTCGATCCTTACCCAAGGTACTTTGTTTACAAGGATTTGGATCCCACGCCTCTGGCTATACAGATCGTTTATTTCCTTATTGTAATAAAACACAAATTTTTCTATAACTCAACGAATTACTATTATATATTGAGTAGCTTATGTAATAAATAGTGCATAACAATTGGAACTCTGTTTATAGGTTTACTGTGGTAAGGATGAACTCTAAAATTCTTTATGCTTTTGGCACAGTCTTATCAATGGACGATTACTTGAAATTTCATGAGGCCCAAGTGTCTAAAATCTTCCTGTGTATGAGTGTTAAATTGTTTAATTGACACAAATTTTTTTACGAGCAGCAACATATACATATTTGTATTTCTATTGTTGTATTCACTCTGAATTTCACTTTGGTATTTTTAGAATCTCACTTTCCTTATATATTTATATAGCTATGCATATTTAAATCTATAGCAATATATATATATATATATATATATATTTGTATCCTGTAAATGCTTCCAGAATTATATTTAGCATTTTCACAATCCAATGATCCTTAAACTGATTATCTATATGTATATATTCACATGCCTGGTAGAGGTTATAAATAACACAACAAATATTCTATTTTATTTAGCTTACAGGTATATCTCATGTACCTACAACAACTAACACGCACTAGTTTTTTTAACTTTACTCATTAAATAAAATCAAACTGCAGAGGTTCTTTCTACAATTCATTTCATTCTACTTAGCCATTTAACCAATAAAACAAATCAATAAGGAATAAGTAGAAGTACATATCTAAACTAGGTGCTGGGACAACAAATGGAACAAGCAAGTTCCACCCAACCATAGAACAAAACAACCAATCTACTTGTTCCGTTCACCCCTATCCTGACCATGAATCCATGAGGGAGAACCTCGAAGCTCCTCTTTCAAAGAGTTGGTTGAGCAAATCAAATCTTTGACCAACAGTCACAATAATTAATTACAACTAATCAAATTCTAAATTCAGAATTGCCATAAATGACAATAATTTTCCAAATTCGAATTTGCCAAAAATAAAAATAAATTCCTAAATACATACAGACTTTAATAACAATTTATTTTTAAATATATTACATACCTCATTACCACAATATCTATATTTTCCATGTGCGATTCTTATAAATACCTATATCATTATTTATCCTTATAGTCAAGGATTATTGTTTTCTTTCTCATCAATACATTAAATATAATTCATATTTTATGACTTAGTTGACACACGAATTCAAATTATTATTAGTCATGGACTTTTAAAATTATTTCCATTGTAAGTTTCGAGATGCAACCTGTTTTACCATCGTAACTTTGTAATGTATTCATGGGGGTTGTGATGCCTAAAACTTAGTGTAGTTAATTGAATGATTACTTTATGAAAACCATTGGTGGTTTTTAAAGTGCACTTACCTCATTTCGGACAGCCAAGTGCATTTGAAGGTTGGACCAACCATCCAGTTCCACGTTTCAACCATCACATGGTATGTAGTATGACTCGGTTAGAAAATGTAGTGTAGGTACAGGGTGAAGGGCTCGATACAGTCCTCATCCTCGGGAACAGAAGAAAAGGTTTCCCCTCCATCGTTTTTTCATACCTTTAATTCCTTTGTTTGGTTCTAAAATCCAAAAATTCTATCCCCGGGGGGACGACTGGTAACACTAATTCCAGGGAAAGAGAAACTATGTGCTTGTCCAAAAACTTAATCCCCAAGTAACAATGTTCATTCTTAATCTTCAAAATTATACCTAGTCATTTTTTGTTTTGTTTTTTCTTTCCATAATTTGTTGTGTGTAAGATAAGGGTATATTTTGATAGGATATCTCAATTTCTTTCTGGTAAACCTACTTTAGTTTCTTAAAGGAATTCATTATAGGGAAGGTTTCCTAAAAAAACAGTGCATAACACTAGTGTCCACTACTCTGAAACATTTTTCTCATGGTTGTAAGAGAGTCAATTTGCTAATTATACTGATTTCACGTTGATATTATGTCCACACTGTTTACTGAATTCGCATGGTGAGAAGATTCAAATATAATGTTTATTCATCTGAACAAGGGTCAGTCGACTATCTATCTACTCTTAGCATAAAGAGGATTTTTTTTTCCAGGTTTGTTATAATAGAACAGAATCTAAACTCAAGTTTCGCCATCTCCGGTTAATGTTCAGATCATAATAATTGATTTAATGGTCTCTACGCTTCTTCATTAACTTTGATGATTAAATTAATCCCAAACTCCAAGTATTTTAGGAGTGTCAACTCGGAGTGACCTCTACTCATGTTTGTTTCAATTTCATCTTTTTTGGGTTTATAATATACATGTATTATGGGTATGTTGTACTATATTTATGGTTTCCGATTTTCTATAGAAACCTATTATTGTGCTCTTATATTTTTGTTTGTCTTTGGAAATAAAAAAAGAGAAGGAAAGAGGTGAGTAAGGGTTCTTTGAGGTTGATTCCCTTTATCATATACTCAATTCATTATAATGTGTTCTTGTATGTGTAATATTCCCAATAAATTATTTAAAATTTTAAATAATTTTTTTAAGTGGAAATTTGAATTTATAATTAGTGAGAAAATTTACTATTATTATTATTGTGATTTTTGCAAGATATTGAATTGTCAAAAGTATTTAATTGTTAAACAGATGTAAGAGAAAAAACATAAGTTAGTAAATAAATGAGACAAGAGGAACAACCAAGTTAAAACGAGATGGTCATGAATCAACGAGTGGGGAACATGTTGGAGCTAACCCTCGGCATGAAAGGACAAGTGTCAAAAGTCAATTTTGGTGAATTGACAAAATCTGTGAATTTCCCAAGGAGGGAAAGAGCTTTAGGAAACTAATACCTAGGAAATAAAGAGGATATATACACATGTGTGGGAGGTAGGAAGTTTCTTATCATGTGGAGAAAAATAAAATATTTTTACTGCTTTAAAGATCAAAAGAGTTGTTGTTGTAATAACAAAGTTACCAAGTAAGTTGTTGTGTAAGCACTATGGTATTCTCCAAATATTGAAGACACAAGATTGTTGAAATAAGAGGCTCATTCATCCTTATGGATTCATGATCAGGCTTGGGGGTGACTAGATCAAGTGACTTGGCTAATCCATTCTATGAGGGGGTGAAACTTTGTTGTTCCTTCTATTTTCTAGGTTTTATTTTAAATTTAATGACTGAGTTTTATTGTTATTTGTGAAAGAAAATGTGTAGTTTTATATAGTAGTGATAGTTTATGTATTTATACAATGTTTCTTTATTTAAAATAAATATAGAATTTTATAACAGATCTGATAATAACATATCAGAAAACTAGTAATGATTGCAGTTAGTGAATAATTGCTTAAAATATAATTCTTATGAGATTTAGTAGGTAAAAATTATAATAAACATAACACATTGAAGAATGCATAGTACTATCCATAGAAGTTATTATAGAATTTCCTTGTACTTCTTTGTTTAAATTTATATATTTGAAATAGAATAGAAACAATACATAAAACAATACAGAGTAGGTGAGAGGTATGGTTTCAACGACCGAAGTAGGTGAACACGTATATAATTCAATGATCAAAATAAAATTGTCATATTGTATGACTGGTAAATTAATGTTACCTTTTGGACATCGATTAGATTAATTTTTTCATACTATAAATATATAACTAAATAAAAATTGGTCTAGAGACAAATGGATATGAAAGTTGAATTTCTTTAGATCGACCTAGTAAATGATGTATATATGTTTAAAAATAAAAATAAAGGGTTAAGCAAGAAAATGGTTGGATAACTTGTTTCTATGATATATACTAACTATGTGTATATGATGATCCTTAGAAGTTATAATATGTGAGTTAAGAAGAAAAATAATCTCATGAAATAAGAGATAATAATAAGTATTGACGAATATATTGACACAATCAAAAACAAAATATGAGGTAATCCTTTGTTCCTAGATGAGTACCGAAACTTTGTTCTTGTGATTGATAGAAATCTGTACAGGTACATCATATAGACATGAATAAGAATATTATATTGTAACAAAGTTGTTATTATGGTCTTAATGTAAATAATAGTTTTGATTAAACAAAATAAAAATTATGACCAAAACTTGCGTTAGAGATAACATAAATTGGGTATGTTACATATGGTATCAGAGTAAAGGTGACAACACTATACCTTATGGGTGTCACAAGAACTCGAATTTATTTATTTTTATTTATTTTATTTTTTATATATACAACTAACAAGAATACAACTTTTATTTGTTAAGTGGCAAGATATTATTAAACCTATACAAACATGTCTACCTAGAATGGGAATGAGGATAATCATGGATGAAATAATAACCCGCAGAATTTGAGGAATCGTGAACATAAGAGTGAAAGTATTTCAACCACTCAAGCTCTGGAAACAATGAGAAATCTCATTGTTGAACTTGAGAGTTTTAAAGATGAAAATGAAAAAAATAAGAAAACACATGAAGAGAAACAAGAACCGAATGAAATATTGTTGTGAAGTATATCTCAGAAGATAAAATAAAAGAAAATGATATGAATAAAGAGACAAGCAAACAATAATCTGAAAATTCGAGCAAGGAATCTAAATCAGAGAATAAATCATCAATTGATACTTGACAAGTTGTAGAACAAACATATTCTACTAAGAAAATAAAACAGTTAGATCATTTAGAGGGTGAGTTAAAGAAGATAAAACCCTCAACTTTTGATGGATGTAACAACCCCTCCGTTACTACAACTAAAACTCGTAAGATTTTTTTATTTATTTTGTTTTTGTTGGTATTGCTAGACATGCAAGTCCTGCTTTATTGATATTGTGATCTCTTAGGAAGTAACACATGTTCTTAACCATTAGGCCCATTCAAGGTATATCGGTGGCACCTAAAATCAATGCGTGTGAAAACCCAACGTGCATAAAACCCAATTACGCCTAAATCCAAAGCACAGAACATCCCTTACATTTCTTCCCTTTATAATTATAAAATAAAAAGATATACTGCACTAGTGGGAGCTCGTCAATGACAAGGGGCTAAAGTGAAGAAGCAACCCCATCAACCCAATCCTCTGAAATCATGACAACCACAAGGACCCTAACTCCTTCAAGAATTTAGAATGTTCCAACTCCTCTTAAATGGTGAAAGAAGGATTCTTAACCCAACCAAAAAGGAATAAATTGTTACACAAAGTGAGATGCATGAAGGTGGATCCTACAAGTGAAACAAACTTTTCAACTGAAAATTCTAATAGATTAAGTTCTGGCAGAGGGAATTTAAGATATTAAACGAGGGAACAACTAGATGAAAACACATTCTTAGAATTAAACGATGTGGAAGGCGATGAAAACAAGTTTTGAAAAATGAACAAATTGAAAATCCTCGAGACATACCATAGGGATTTAGAAGGATCAAGTTATGGACATACAACCTTCAGGCACAAACGAAATGTAATGAGATCTGCTTTTTTCCATTTTAAAGTTAAAATCGTTTAAAAATGTGGTTTAACCAAAAACTTTATAACAACATTAAAACCTGGGTGATCATAGAGGTAGGCCACCTACATATGCCCAATCAATGCTAAACAATCTGGGAATGTAACATTGTTATCAGAATTATAAATAATTTTTTTTTTTTTTTTAAATCTCGGTTTATCAAGTCACTATCCATTCTCAAACTTCAAACATGAAACTCATTTTAATAACTCGGAAACTTGTTTTATAATTTTGCTGTCATTCTTATACAAAAAACTCGTTTTTAATATCTCTATGGGTTTTAATTACCGCGGTCGTTGTTATATAGGAAACCTATTTAAATATTGTTGTTATTAAATCTAGAACTGTCTTTATTCTATAAACGTTGTCAACTAAAGTACTATCTATAAAATGTATGGGACGGTGGTCTATTAAACATGTTAAATATGTTTATCCAATGTAATGGACGACAACGCAGTCCACACAACATAAGTCAAATGCAGGCAATTACAACACACTAATACACCGTCCCAAAAGTGCAACTACTACACCGTCTCAAACGCAACACTGCACAGTCACAGTGCAACTATAAATTCACCTTCCTTCCATTGTATAAACTCACAGAGTTTTTTACCATTGAGGAATATGTAAAATACAGGATTTTGTTATCTAGAATATAAGAGGTCATTGTCTACATAATTAAACGCAATCATAAGATATTGCCTTCTAAATATTTTACAGTTATCCACGCAGCATAAGGATATGGTAATTATCCTGGCTATTTAATAAAATTGTAATTAAAAAAAACACATTCCAAGGTATTGTCATACATTATAGATTAGGACGTGGTTTAAACATTCCAAATATTTTCAGTTCAAATCCTATTTAAAGATATTACCAGATCTTAATTCGCAGTCTAAATTATCTATGGCGACAGGGTAATACCAAACCACAGTTTATACGGGTAAATTCTTTGCCAGTTCAGGTTGATTTCGCTATCATTTAAATGTAAAAAAAACATAGGTATACATTACAAGGACATTCCCTGAGATAAGTATAAAGTGTTCTCCATACAACTGACAGTCAATAAAAAGGAAAAACGTCTCCACATAAAATCATTGTCTAATAAAAATAATGACAAATGCTGAGCAAGGACTGGAAATCGATGTAAATTAAACATTGTTACTGAAATAACATTGCAGTTAGTAAAATGTAATTGCAGTCCATAATCCACCCGCGCTTGGATTGGTGTAGTAACACAGATGCATAAAAAAATCACAGACAAGCATTAAAAGAAACACAGAGGTAAGAATGCAGAGAATAATGCCATCAATAAAAAAAACACGAAGTTAAATTAAAGGGAGGGATCACACCATAGATTTAAGTTTCTAGCAATATGTAAAAATGTAGAGTTGATTTATTCAGCAAAAACACAGAGTTAAATTCATCCGACAATATATAAAAATGTAGAGAATACCAAACACAGTCTTCAGATGTCAAGAACGGTGAAGACGTAGAGGTGATATAACATGCAAAGACCGAGGCAAGGCAGAGATCAACGCAAAGATAAGAATGAGAAAACAAATCCTTCGCTCATCATCCACGCACATAAAAGCAATGCATTAGAATCTATAGGTCGTTGTGCACCGAAGTGACGACTGTTGATTCGGCTCCTAGCCGACTACTTAGGCGTGGACTGAATAGCTAGGGATGAGGACAAAAAGTGAAAATCTTCACAACAATCAACAAACCAAAGGACAGTCTCAACATACAGGGATAGAAAGCAAGTCAAACAACGAGCTTAAGGCTTACGGGAAAATTAAGTTCTCGGTTGAAATGCTAAGTCCATAGTTTCTTTACCCAATAAAATTATAGAGTTAAAATCATAAAGTATAATAAAAATCTACCATGCATAAATAAAGGAAGTGTATTGTATCCCATGTTGTCCGCTTTGATTCGTTGTTCCACGCATTTCATGCTGCTCCCACTTGTCGACCGATGAGACTTCACCAGTACCTCCCTGCCAACACTAGGGGTACTCTTCTTCCCCCTCAGCCCCCCGAGCCGCAAAGGGGCCACACACACTAAACAAGTGAATCAGCTAGCTCCCAGCTCGCCTCACAAGGCCGAGCTACCACTCCTCACTGAGTTGGGTATCCCAACTCCTACAAGCTAAGTCAGTCAAGTCTAAAATCCTACAGTGTAATGTTACGCATCACAGAAGAGATCCATCATCCTCCTACTCCCTCCTTTATATAGAGTTTCTAAGTCATTTACTTTCCAAAAATCCCATTTAATTTATTGTTCAATAATTTAATTCACCAAAAATCCTCCCCATACATGTGTCACCCATCCCCTTCATTGCACCATAAATTAATTTCATTAATTAATTAATTACTCTTATTTCCCTCATCCACCTAAAAGCATTTCTAGAATCGCTCCTAGGTGTCCCCATATTCCCTTACACATTTTAATGACTTACCCCCTTACTAATTTACTAGTTGAGTTTAATTTAGAAAGTTCTTAAATGCTAGATACCTCACTAAGTTAGTCTTTCTGCCTTTTCCTTCTGTTTCCCCTTTCTTTTTATGTTTCTCGTTTTTTCTTAGTTTCTTAATTCTTTTAATTTCCCTCTTTCCCTTTTCATTTAAAACTCAAATTGGCAAGTGTATAAATTTACCCTTTTCCCCTTTTCCCCTTTTATTAATTAATAAATTTTTAATTAACATAAGTAACAAAACAATTATTTCCCCTTTTTCCCCCTTTTTGAATTTTATGCCTCAAAAGATTTTTTTTTATAAATTAATTGAATTACTTACCCCCTTTTCATCACATCATTAATGATGATTATCATTATTATTTATTTATTTTTATTTTTATTTTTATATAAATATATAAATATCTATTTTTATCACAAGTATCACTTAGACCTAGACTTTATTTTCCTAGGCTGGGCGACATTTTATTAGGGAAATTGTTTTAAATATTTCTCATCACATTATTTCTTCTAAGTCCATATAGGTTTATTCATTTATTATTTAACAACGCGACGTGCCCTTCAGGACGCACTAGGTGCTCCAAAGGTGCCACTCGCCTAATTTTGTTTCCCTTATGCGACGTGCCCTTCATGACACACTCCATGCTCCAAGGGTACCGCTCACCTCATTATGTTTCCCTTGCACAACGTGCCCTTCAAGATGCACTCCATGCTCCAAGGGTGCCACTCACCTCTTGACTGACTTGGTAGACATCAAAACCCCTGGAGTCAATACTCCGCCAGGTGATCTTGTGGGAGACTAAGGGACTCTAAGGAATAAGGCCCCTGCCTTATTGCACGCCCCTTAGAATCATCATGAGTGACTGTCGAAGTCTACCCTCATGGCATCGTGGGTCTTCTCGAACTAGGTAATCATTAACCTACAGTTCGAGCCATGGTGGGAGTGCTAGTAGGCTGTGGAAAGGATTCTATCAACACCTCTCCCTCAACGTCTCTCGTAGTCATGTGTGACCCCTCTACTCCATATGTGAGTTTGGTCAGCAAGCTATCATCAGCCTGCATCATCACGAATCATGTAAGAATAAAATCGATAATCATAACATCTAATAAGATGCACAAATGTCATATATATACAACAACCAAACCCCAATAGTCAACTCCCTGACTCGATCCAGAGTCTAAGGGTTCCATCGATGCATCAACATCCTCGAGGTCCAAATCCTACACACTCAGGAGAACCGAGTTAATAGCACTTGCGTATGTCAATACATTAAAATAACATGTCATCATATCCATAATGCCTCATAATCATAATTAAACGCCCAATAGTAAAATAATCTGGATCACTTGCAAGCAAGTGTCCTTAAAGAATAAGTTTGCTCAGTGCACGCAAGAGCGGGATGTTACATACACCCCCTCTTGGTCTAAAATTCATCCTAAAGTTTCATAGTATATAAGTGCCAAAATAATGTGTATCATACTATCATAAGTCTATCTATCAGACAAAAAGGAAACTATTGGCGTGTATCATATGCGCCCTCCCAAGTTGCCAAGTGTCGACTATAGTTGTCCCACTGGACCTTGACCTAATCTATTGTTCGATGCCGTAGATTTCGAATGCGATGATCCAGGATGAGAATTGTCTCAGCCCTGAGCGCATCCTCTCCTAACACCCGCAAGGTGCTCAAGTCCAAAACATGTGTAGGATCACTAATAATAAAGTCTCAAACATAGATGTGCAATACATCGTGCATATGCCTCAAGAATCAAGAAATGATAGTCATTAGGCCACGTGCCTCTCCTTTCCACAATATTGTAGGATCCCTCGAAACTAGGAGATAGTTTAGCCCCTTTTCCAAACTCGATCAATCTCTTGTGCAGTTTAAACAACAAAAATACTCAATCGCCACAACGTAACTACGGTCCACATGACGTGCATCGACATAACTCTTCTATCGATCATGTGCTTCCTTGATCCTTTGTCTTATAGTTTCCATTTAATATTCCAATTCTTGGATCACTTCCGGTCCCACCAAGACCCTATCCTCAAGTTGATCCCAACTTGAAGGCGTCTGACATGGTCACTCATAAAGAAACTCGAAGGGCACCATATTAATGGTTCTTTGGTAATTGTTGTTACAAACGAATTCTACCAGTGGAAAGAATTATTACCAACGCTTTTGTGGGTCCATCATGTACAAGTGCAATGTGTCTTCCAAGATTTGGTTTGCTTGTTCGGTCTGCCCGTCAGTCTCTGTGTAACGTACCTCAAAATCTGTCAAATAAAAAAAAAAAACAAAAACAAAAACATGCATTCATTCTTAAATGGGTTCATAATTGAAAGCAGGTAGCCCTTTGTATTTCTTGTTTAAACTTTGAAATTTTGCTAGAGTCGTTCCTGTCGTTGACTCACATTACTACCCAACTTAAAAATACAAAATATGCATACTCCACATTCAAATAATCACTTATAGTCCTGCAGTTATATTCACTTTCATATCTATATAAATATATATCCATATAATAGGCTTAGAACTACAACAATTTTGGGGCTTATAGCCCTAAGCCCTATCCGTAAATTTGACTCACAAAAAACCTAATAAAAATAACTTATGTAACAAGGATAAAGGTAATGGGTTGGATTATACACCTCTGCAAAGTATTTTACCAAAATATTATAAGAGCCCCTTTTAAAAAGAATTCAGATGGGAAAGGTGGTTAGGTAAGGCCTCCTGGGTAAATTCTGTGTAACAATTTTCTATACCCATTTGCCCGTGCTAGCAACTCGTTCAGCTCCACCTTCCTACATAAAAACTTCAACTGCACATTGTATTAACTCAATTCATAATGGTTAGGGTTAAAGGTGTCCATGAGTCGCACAGGTATTTTCTTTAATCCGTAGCCCATGAAATGTGAAAGGAAGGGATCGGTCAAAAGAGAGTTAAACCCGAGCCAGACCATTAATGGGGTAGGGTGTATGCAGATGTAGAGGTCATCACCTGACCCATCATCCACTATGGGTGCGCCAAGTCTACTCCATCACATGGCCTTTCATACCAACAACATTCATTATATGAGGAAGGGTTCTTTAGGTTATAGTGGTTTTACTTCTGTCATGGGGAGGTTCTTTGAAACATAGCTCTATGACTCTGTTTCTTGGCGAAGGGAAAGACAATTGTGAGGTATTCCTCTTATGGAGGCGAAATCCTTACCCAACCGCCTGGTAAGTTTCACACTATCACTGCATCTTTGGTCATGGATTAGTGCCCGAGTTCTCTTTTTCATTTTATCACCGAGGGGTAAACCTACGCGCCGTAACGTTTATACTGATTGTTAGTAGTTACTCCCTCACTCCCAAATTTCAAGGAAAGACTCTAGAATTCCTCGCTACTTATAAGTAGCTTCACTATCATATTCATATGTATTCCAAATTTCCAAAAAAGGATCGATACCTCATTCTTTTACTTTCTTGGTGCTTCCAAGGGTTTTCGTAAGTAGTTTCCTTTAGGGTTTGTCATTCCCGCTCTTCTTCATTGTTCTGTACCATCATTTGATATTGAGTCTTCACGGAACTTATCTAGGGTTCCATCCTAGAAGTTAATTTGTTGGAGTGAGAGTCATACTGTAAATGCAATGTATTATTGTCCATGTTAAATAAGTTTTTGTTTCATAGGCTCTGATAACATTTCCTGTTGTGGTTGGTTATTCTCCGTGTGGTGTTTGACTAATGTTTTCCCAACTTAGCTTGGTTTATCCACCTCTAGGAGTTCTTTCGATTGTACACCATCCTCACCAATATCCCGTAACTTCACAAGAGAAGACCGAATAAACATTTTCATATTTTCTTCAATAGCTCTCAAATTAGTGATACCCCTCAGGTTCAAAAATCTTATATCATGCAACTGGTAAAAATTTACGGACTTTGTATTGACTTGCCGCATCCTTTCATTATGGAGAGGGTGTCTGTATTCCTCCATGTTAAATTATTTTTTCTTTAAAACCAGTTCTTGTGGTTAAAATTAGGAATTCTCATATTAACTGTGTATCAACTTTATTTCCTTATGAAGGTCTTGTCTAGTATAATCTCTGTGTATCGTCTATTCCTCTTTATAACTACATTATACTCATACATTGTTTAATGTTTCTCGAATTGGTGTCGGGACTACTGTACATTTACGAAAATCATATTTTGGTAAAACCCTTCCCTTTGAACTGGATATTGTGACTAATGATGGGGCCTTATTTAATGCGAGGGTACCCATCAGATTGATCAAGCTCGCTCCTCCCCTTTCAGTTCGTTGATGGTTCATGACTAGGATTTGGAGCACACCTATGGAAAATCCAAGATAAGTAAAGGTTTTGTCAGTTGATAACTTTGTTGTCTTACATGGATTATCAAATTTTGAATTTGGTTTGTTCTCTGTCTGTTACTAAAAAAATTTAAATGCCTTGTTCTTTTATAGGTTTACATGGATGTTGCACTGGATTAAATCAGGCACTGCTCAGAAAGATAATCTAGTTCCCAGTAAGAGAAGTTATTGAAGGATTTGGAGGAATCCTGGTGATGTTGGTTATCACTCTGGCGTTCTTTATTTAAGATTGTTTGATCAGAATCTTTAGATGTACAAATCTTTGTATTTTTGGCTACAGAAATTTTTAATTCCCTTCCTATTATTCGACGGTTGTGATTTGCTTTACTAGTCTTTGTACCATGGACTTGTTGATATATTCAATTTATATAGCCATAATGTGATTTACAGGGAAAGGAAGAACTATACATTGATCTGTTTCAGACATTTAATAGCGAAATCTTTATTCATAATTTTATGGTGTCAAGCATTGAAATTCTCTCATTTGGAGTAGATTATACATTAAATTGTGTGCACATACCCCTATATATATATATATTGTTAGAAAAACAGGACCATGGAGCAATAAAATAAAACAAATGTGGAAACAAAACACAAAAAATACATAATACAATAAAGACACAGATTTGTGTGGTTCACCCAGTGTGGGCTACATCCACTAGAGAAATTGTCAGGTCCTTCCTTTATTATTATCCAACAAATGAAGGGATACAACCTACAAAAAAACCCGCTGTAACTTCCTCTTCTTTCTCTCACATTCTCCTCTCTCATAATACAATACTCGCCATCAACCATAGCCGCAATACATTTCCCTCATAAAAGAGGGTTTCCTTCTAGGGAAAAAACCCTAACATAATCTCTTCGTTAGATCTGCGACCTTATAATGAATGGTCCATATTTACAATGAAATTACAATATACATTTACAAGGCAATTTTTCCTTCGGGGGCTTCGCCCCCAAACCCCCGCTGGTGGTCCACTTGCCCCCAGACCCCCCAGCCGAGGGGATAGCCCCCCCAGACCCCACAGAGGGGGTGCCCCCCCCTGCACTCCCCTGTGTGGAAGAGTGTACATACTTCTGGGGTGTAAATACTTCATGGGGTATAAACACTGCTTAAAGTAAAAGACCTCTGAATCAGGAAGATAATCAGGCTCCACAACCAATAATCTCCCACTTGGAGACTGATCTCAACAACTCCACTGCTTCTGTATATGCTGGAATCTGAACCTTCTTGGACCTGGAAAATTTCTCATCTTCATCTTCATTCTTGAAGACCAACTGAAATTAAGCAGGAACTCAGTTTCTCCCTAGTTACTCCCTTTGTTAACATGTTTGCAGGATTCTGGCTAGTGTGTATCTTTTCCAACTTCAAATGTCCATCTTCCAAGGCAGATTGTATGAAGTGGTACCTAAACTATATATGCTTAGTCTTCGAATGGAAGGTTGAGTTATTTGAAAGATGAATGGCACTCTCACTGTCATAGTACAACCTGTTATTCTCTTTCTTCTTTCCCAATTCCTCCATAAACCTCTGTAAACAAATCATCTCTTTACTAGCCTTTGTAGCAGCAACATACTCTGCCTCTGTTGTTGAAAGTGCAACAAACTTTTGCAGTTTTGAAATCCAACTTACTGTTGTTCCACCTATAGTAAACACATACCCTGTGCTACTCCTCCTGCTATCTTTATCACCTACCATATCTAAATCAACATATCCTTGTAGAACAGTTTCTGAACCTCCAAAACATAATGCATGATTAGCAGTACCTCTCAAGTATCTGAGAATCCACTTTACTACCTCCCAATGTTCTTTACCTGGATTGTTCATATATCTACTCACAACTCCCACTGCATGTGCAATATTTGGTCTTGTGCAAACCATTGCATACATCAAGCTGCCAACTGCTGATGAATATGGGATCCTGAACATGTATTCTATCTCCTCCTATGTCTTGGGACACATTTCCTTATTTAATTTGAAATGGCTGGCCAAAGATGTACTAACTGGTTTTTCATTTTTCATTCTAAACCTCTCCAACACCTTCTCTGTGTACTCACCTTGAGACAATGTCAGTTTGCGATTTTTCCTGTCTCTTGTTATTCTCATACCAAGGATTTTCTTTGCAGCACTCAAATCCTTCATCGCAAATGAATTGGCTAATTTCTTCTTGAGCACATTTATATCCTGCATATTAGACCCTGC
>ML793042.1:13612-54662 GCA_009831015.1 Picea engelmannii
ATCCACTGATCTCTGTCCACCAAAAGATCTTCCATCTTGAGCTTCCACAGCTCAAAGCTTTTCCCATTAAACTTCTTGATCTCCATCTTCGAATTGCTTGCCATTTCTTTTCACCTAAAAAACAATACCGCAGATCTCCCACTATAACAAGGCTTATCACAGTCCCGAGCCAAACCCTTGATGACAAAGGCATCCCCCTGAAGCCAATAAAGATCTGATACCAAATGTAAATTCTAATCTTGTACAATATCTACTGCAAACTGATATTCAGAAAATAACATAAAATATACAATGGCAAATACAAACATTACACGGAGATTTTTCACCTGGAAACCCAAACCAGGAAAACCAACATATATTATATTCATACATTGTGTTACATTGTTTACAATACAATATACATATAGGAGCCAACGGCATCCAAAACCCTAACCCTATGACCTGGATTAGTCCAAAACCCTAATTCCTTAACCGGAAATATAAAACCATCGGAAAAAAACCATGTGTCGAAAAACCACCTAATATCATGTGGTCCCGAAAATATGTCGTCCCGGTAATATGTCGTCTCGAAAATATGTCATCCCAAAAAAAAAAAAAAATCGGGGCCGCTTCCCCTGAACCCCTACACGGGGGGCTCCGCCCCCCTACACCCCCCTCTAATCCCCCTGCGTGCCTGACGCAAACGCTCATACACTACTACTCGTGCAAAGAATATAACACATACCCAACAAATGTCCTATGATCATTGAAGACAAGCAACACCAATTGACTTTGCTTCATAGACCCACATAGTCAATAGTTGACCTTACCTCATCACTAGAGGTTCTTCATGTCATTTCTCCCAAGCCCGAGGCCCTTCCAACACCTCCATGGTTCTTAGATGACTTATCTGAGGATTCACCCCCCAAATATCCTGCTCATCCCCCTACGGAAATTTTACACCCAACTACCACGGGTACTCCTCAGTACTTCAATATTTGGTTTATGTCAAGCGAGCCATCACCATCTCCTTACATTGTTTCCCCTGCTTCTTCATCACCAGGGGGTAACCACACGACAACAGTCACTGATATCATTCTTCATGACCCCTTGTATTCCCGTCACTTCCACTGTGACGAGGAAATACTCAAAGAGTTAAATAACCCAGACTACCCATGGGATGCGCTACACCACCGCGCACTCTTCTTTCCACAGGAAGCCTCAACGCCTCCTAACCAACACCCCATCTACGCGGTCGAAACCAGGGATTTTATCCCATCAAGGCCTATAGACTATTTCAAAAACCCCATTCCTACCCCTGATGCTTTTGAAGAAGGCAACATGGTCAACATTTTCACGACCATTAAAATTGACATTTCCATCAAAAATGGCGTCGTCGAGGAAATCACCATTGGAGCTGCTTGCACTCCTCAAGAAATCACCACCTATAAAGCCCTCTTCCAGGAATATCGGGATATTTTTGCCTGGTCATACACAGAAATTCCTGGCCTCGATCCCTTTATTTTCGAACATCGCATCGACACCTAGCCCGAAATTACACCAGTTCATAAAAAAAAACGATCGCTACACCCATCCAAAGCAGTGGCCATCAAAGCCGAAATTGACAAATTACGCACTGCCAGGTTCATTTACCCCATTGCCCATACATCATGGGTTTCCAACCCTGTACCCGTTAACAAAAAACAGGGCACTATCCGTGTCTGCACAGACTTTCGCGATCTCAATCATGCATGTCCCAAAGACAACTTTCCAATGCCTTTGATCGATCAAATTATCGATGATTGCGCAGGACACAAAGCTCTATCCTTCATGGAGGGTTTCTCTGGTTATAATCAAATTCAAATTCACCCAGCCGATCAGTATAATTCCGCATTCACTACCCCTTGGGGCACTTTTTCATATCGTGTCATGCCTTTTGGCTTAAAGAATGCTGGTGCAACTTTCCAACGGGCTATGGCATACATATTTCATGATCTGGCTCATATCATCCTCACATACTTGGACGACCTCACAACTCGATCCAAGAAATGCACCCAACATCTTGATGAGTTACGAATCATCTTCCAACGATGTCGTCAGTACAACATCTGCTTGAATCCCCTCAAGTTTGTATTCTGTGTCACCGCGGGGCACCTCCTTGGATTCATTGTTTCCCAAAGTGATATTACCATGGACCCCCTCAAAGTCCAAGCTATCACTGCAATTCCACCTCCCCAGAATTTACGTCAACTTCAAATCCTACAAGGCAAGGCTAACTTTCTATGGCGATTTGTCCTAGACTACACCATTCACACCGACAGTTTCTTTTGCTTACTACGTCATGAAATCCTATTTCACTGGGATGAACATGCCCAACAATCATTTGACGATCTTAAACTAGCGCTCTCCAATGCCCCTTTAATTAGTGCACCTAACTCCAATCGTGACTATATCCTCTATGTATCAGCATCAGCTGTATCAGTAGCAGGAGTTCTCGTTCATCTAGGTGATGACAATCGTGAGCATGTCATTTATTATGTTAGTAAAAACCTCTCAGGGCCACCCCTGAAGTATAAACACGAAGAGAAACTAGCTCTTGCAATTGTCCTCATAGTCCAGAAAGTGTGCCACTATATTCTTCTTTGCACAACCAAGGTTGTAGCTGATTCCAACCCTATGCAATACTTGCTTAGTCATCGACAAATTAACGAAAAATTTTCTCGATAGATCGTTATCCTTCAGGAGTACGATCTTGAATTATCAACACCTAAGAGCAATAAATCCCTCATTCTCGTCGAACTTGTCACGACCCTCCCCTTTGACACCACTAGTGCCCCCATCAATACCGACTTTCCTGACGAACATCTCTTTTACATCACTTCATATGATCTTTGGTACAACAACCTTCTCGTCTACCTCCGACTTCAAAAGTTCGATAACCACCTTTCATGAGATTATCATCGTCGTATTATCCATTAGGCCCCCCACTAGCTCCTCATCAGAGACATCCTATACTGGCAAAGGTTCGACACCATTCTTCATCGATTCCTGAACATTGATTAGGCCGATCGAGTCTTCAACAGTTTCCACAACAGCCCATGTGGGGGCCATCTTTTGGGAATATCCACTGCTCAGAAGATTATCCGAGTAGGTTACTTTTGGCCTACCTTGTTTCACGATTGCATTCATGGTGTGAAACGATGTGAGCAGTGTCAGCTTTATGCCAACAAATCCTGAGCACCACTTGCTCTTGTTCATCTAGTCATCACTGCCGACCCTTTTTGTAAATGGGGCATCGACTTCATGACTTGTAATCCCCCCTCCAGCAATGGTCACAAATACATTGTTGTCGCAGTCGATTACTTCACCAAATGGGTAGAAGCTATGCCGACCTTCAGCAACACCGTTGACACCACATCATGTTTTTTCTTTAACCACGTCATATCTCGCTTTGGAGTACCACTCCAACTTGTTTCCGATCAGAGGAAACACTTCAAGAATGAGATCTTCGTCGAACTCTCATCTCGATTAGGATTCTCTCATGAGTTTGCCTCACCATATTACCCTCAGTCTAACGGATAGGTCGAAGCAGTTAACAAGGTCCTCAAGACCATGTTACAGCACATGGTTAATAAACATAAGACCAATTGGCATCATATGTTATTTTTCGCACTATGGGCTTACCGTACGACTGTGAAAATAGCTACTAGTTTCACTCCATTTCATCTAGTCCATGGGGTCGAGGCCACTCTTCCCATCGAGTGGGAAATTCCCACCCTATGCACCGCAATTGAGCTATTACCCGACACTTCTCTAATGGAGAAACGCTTTCTGAACTTAGAGTCTCTAGATGAAGATCGTCGATCTTCATTACAGAACAATGAGGCAGCTAAAAAACAATCAAAGGCTGCCTTTGATCGACATGTCAACCTTCGCTCATTTCATGAAGGCGACCTAGTCCTGGCTTACAATATCACTCATGATACCTTTGGCCATGGAAAGTTCAAGTCACTATGGCATGTCCCATACATTATCCGACATTGCCTCACCAAAGGTGCATACATCCTAACCTCTCTCGAAGGCCTCCCTCTCAAAGAACTCGTCAACGGGTTATACTTAAATAATTTTTATGCTTAAACGTAGTCATTCTACTTTAGGTTATTTCTTTTATAGTGTTTCTAATCTTTTCTCCATCTCTCATGTCTAAACTATCATTTGTGCTTTTGACAGATGCTTTCTCCACCAGCCTACCACATCGGTTACGCCGACGATGCCAGCCGTTAGACACAAAATCTCGCTTCGGCTGCTTGGGATCTTTACACCCCCTCACATGAAATGATCCATTCGAGCGGCATATGTTTGGGTTCAACGACCAACAACCAAGCCGAATACACTATCGTCGTTGGCCTCCTGGCTGATGCCTAGCATCATAGTATTCGTCACCTTAGCGTGTTTCTCGACTCTCAACTAGTCGTTCTCCAGCTCAACAATGTGTACCATGTACGCGATCCTTGCCTCTTTTGCAAATACCTGCAGGTTAGACTGTTAACTCGACATTTTGATTACATTACATTTACACATATTCCAAGACAATTGAATCAAATTACAGATAACCTAGCTAATATTGTGTTAGACTGGCATATATCACATCAAGCTACCGCTACACATACAAAAACATATCAACAACCTGTCACAACATATATATATTAGACATCATCAATACATTAACAAAATACATGTAAACACCACATAGATCTCAAACATGTATACTCATGTATATATCGAAAGGTCCACAGTGCCATCCAAATGTTTACATACAAAAATACAAGTATCCACAGGCCAGTGAAGTACCTCGGTACAAAATGGGCTCACCAGCCTATATACAAAAATACATCAATACATAGAGCACCACTCAAGGTGCCTCTAGAGCACCACCACCTACCCCTCCCTCATGCGGAGGTTGCCCACCATTGCCTTCCCCTCCCTCAAGTGGTGGTTTCCCACCCCCTACCGGTCCCTCCTGCCCCGGAGGTAGTCGTCTGGTCATCGTAGCACCAACTACTGCAGCCCGTCGTACCACGGCCTGACATGGAAGTGGAATCCCCACACACTGCTCCAAGATGCCCTCATCCTGGATGTGCGACCACATGCCCTCAGGCACGCCTTGTAATACTGCCTCCAGGAGACGGCGTATGTCCTCAAAATCTACTCTGGCATCCGCCAGAGGAGCATGTGATGGCCTAGCACCAGGGTCATCAAACCAATGTCTCCTCACTTCTCTCTCCAGATCAGCTGGTCATGCCATGACTTCCTCACGTCGATGTCTCTCTCCAACACGCGTCCCTCCCCGCGGTGGTCTCTCCAGCTCCTGATGAGCCGACGCTCTCCGCAACTCCACCTCGCACCCGCGAGGTGCCACATCTGCACATACAAATAAGAAACAGATAGTATCAACATCTATATCATATACATATGTCATGTTGTCTCAAACAAAAAACCATATATATCAACATCATCAACATACGTTGATGGTCAAACACCTCCCCTGGAGGTAGCACCATGTCCAGATCCTCCCAGAAGTCAACCCCAGCATAGGGGTATTGTAAAATCACCTGTGGCATCTGCAGCCACACCTATGCCGCCTCAGCAGTAAAGAAGTGGCCGCCCTTGCCACCACCATGGCAAAGCAAAATAGTCGACCAATGCTTTAGTCGCGGCTCTCGCGCCCCAGGCGCACCCAATAAAATCCTCGGGTGCAACATAGGCACCCTCTCTAAGAACCAGGCCAGCAGGATGGACCCGAAGGAAAACTCTCCAGTATCCGTGGACCGACAGTGGTCCAGCTTCCCTACCATCCTAGCATGCAGTGTAAGCCCCCAGGCGAAGTGTTCACCGGCCAACACTCTCTCCATCACAATCAGCTGGCCATCACTGATCTGCTGCGTCGCCAGCGACCCATAAACTTTCACAATCATCGCTTCTATACAACGATGTGCTAAGGAACCCATCGCCCTAATGCTCACGACAGTGCTGGACATAAAGTTCAGCCCTGAACAGTATCTCTGGCCAACCGTCGCTAGCAGCACATCCCTCAGTAACACCGGCTCCGCCAGTAAGGGTATTCCCCAAAACGGGAGCCCCGTCAAAAAGTACACATCCTCCACCGTAGTGAAGGCAATCTGATCTCCCCACACTATGAAGCAATGCAGGTCCAGACTCCACATCCAGATAAGGAACTGCAAGAGATACTCCTGCACCCGTATCAACGGGCACTCAAAGAACTTCAACAGCCCACAGGTTGCCAAAATTGCACGTACACCTAGCTCCTCAATAACCACGACATCTTACAGCTGGGACCAATCCTGCTCTCGCCAACTAGCCAACATAGTGCACAGTGCTCACCTGCAACCACATAAAATAGTCCTCAATCAACCAAATGGATCATCAACAACATCAAAAAGATAAGTTTTACACCCGTCAACCTTGCCTCTAAGGCACGACTATTTAAACCCACAGGCACACACACGTGCACACCTGTTCACTCCATAGGTGCACATGTATGCACGCCTGTTCACTACACAGGTGCACTCTCAGGTGCGCCTGTCCATCCTTTAGGCGCACATGCGTGCGCACCTGCTCAACCTACAGGCACGCTCTAGAGCACGGCTGTCCAATACACAGCCGCACACACATGCACAACTGTGTAGCCTACAGGCGCGCACATCATGCGCGCCCTTTACCCCCTTACCAGTGCCCCCATGCATGCATATCCGGTGGGCAGGTGCGCATGAGTGCATGCCTACTGCTAGATCGCCCGCGCACATAGGGTCCACACTCCTAAAAACTCCTGTACGACCCTCCGTACAGCCCCTACCCAAAAAAGGAAACCCTAATTCTATGCAGGATGATCAGACCACTAACCTGAAGCTTGCTGGTCCTTGATCGGATGCCTCATCCTCCCAGACTCTCCAAATCTCCTTTGAATACTTCTCATCCAGTCACTATAGTAGCAAGTACAAATGAGGTGGCAATGTGGGCCCTACAGCTATATATAGGCCTTTTTTCCAAACTTCCACTCACCATTCTGAGATCTCCAAGTGTCCATTTCTTGATCCGTCTTCAGCCATGAGATAAACATCCTGTCATCTACATCATGACCATCCCTGGGCCTCTTTTCATCTTGAGCCCCCAGGATGCCATTTTTCAGACCCCGACCAGGTAAACATGTGCATATTCAAAATGATCAAATACATGCTCATATATTCATTTCTCTTCAGATATTGTTCACATCGGGTATTTGGTTTTCATGTGTGTAGGTACTTGGTCATCATACATCAACACAACCCCTTCAGGTATATACTCAGCACTAGCATGTAGTCATTCCCTTTGAATCTCACTTACATTTCCAGTCACACCCTCTGCCATTTGCCTCTAGGATTCCCATTTTTGGCTCTGCAGTACCAACACCTCCATTTGCATCTTCGATACTGTTACCCAGTAGCACTCTTACCCACATGAGTTGTCCCATTCATAGCACCCTTTTGCGCTTTTGACACTCATTCTATTTTTCAAAACCCTTTAGGGATGGGAGTCCCGATAGTCTTACAGCATGTCGCGAATTAGCCACATACTCCTTCTCCTCATTTTTCTAGCTTTCCCAATGGACTCACAGGTTATCTCTTCACAGTTCTATTTTTGGATTGCACCTCCACAGTATCATGAACCCTCCATTTCATCCACAATCAGTTTGCCCATCTGCAAATTTCCCTTCATTTCACTTACCTCATACAAAAACCCACCCATGGGGCCCCCACCCTCCACCAGTTCTCCAAGCAAATTGTGCCCTACCCGAGCCAACCATATCACATTGGGGCACCCATTTCTGTATTTGTACACTTATCCCAAAATTATTCTTTATTTATTGTACAAATGCCTTTGTTTCCAGTAGTTACATTACCTTTTCGTTGTCACCTTTGGCGACCTTCTTCCCTTTTTTGACAAAACGCAACCCATGTCACCCCTGGTTGGGGTACTACCTATCATTTACCCTTGATGACATCGTCCATATCTTCAGAGTACCCCATAGGCCACTTATCTCTGCCCTCTAAGTTTATTCACTTTGTCCCGCCTTTGGCACAACTTATCCCCTATCTTGTTGTCCCCCAGACACTCGACCTTGTTGAACGGTTGCGGCCACTTTTATCTCACATATACTCCAACCAAGGGCATTCTTGAGTCTTCCTACATATTGACTTTGTCCATGTACCTCCTCCACTTCCTAACCTCACCTAGTAGATTTCATGAAGCCATTTGCTTCTAGGAGTCGCGTCCCCCTTTTTTTCGACATCAGCATAGTTTTCCAGAAGGGCGACAGTATATTGAATCTCATTTCGTTTTCCAGAAGGGCGACAGTATATTGAATCTCATTTCCCATCCAATGAGAGATCTCGGATGACAAAGGGAGAACCAAAATTACTCCCTGTTGTCATTGACCCCCATAACATTCAACGTCAACACATTCTCATGTTATGGTGGGTCTTACTTTGTGACTATTGCAGTTAGTTCTTTTACTTGCCGAAGACCTCTGAACTTGGCTGGGCTATCAATGCCTATAGAATCCGTGATACTTCTTACAACTGTCACTGCCTACTATTCAGAGTATGTTCATTTGCATAATTGTCTTCTGCCTTTATCATGACCGCCCCCGAGGGTGCTGCAGTTGTCTACACCAACACTTCATTCCTCTTTTTGAGTTACATGACATGAGCATGGGGCATGCCCGCCTCGTTTGTACACTGTTTATTTTTTACACACCTCATGGAAGGTTGGATTCTACCAGTTCCTTTTTCCCTCCAACGGATCGCTCTGGACGATCCCACTATTGCTCTCTCTTACAACACAACACTCTCAGTAGAAGAAACATTGATGGATTTCGGCTATACCTATGCTCCTAACCTCATCCATCAGGGGGCATTTGTTATCATTGAAATTTCATCCGCAAATGTTTACAGGAATTTAGCATCGTCAAACAGTTATGAAGTCATCCATGGACTTGAATTAACACAAAATCATTCATAAAGGGTCAAAAACTATACAAAATAGTAAAAAATTGAAGGGTGTTATGAAGACACTGGGAGCGCGTGCACATGCACGAAACAGAGACACAAGGTTTGCGCACGTGTGCACTATGCGCGACTGTTGTCACAAAAATCCGCACACCTAAGAAACAACACATTTATGAGAGTTGTTGACCTCCTACCCACTTTTGGTCCAGCTTCCAAGCTGATTTGACACTCAAATTTGGACTGGATTCGACTGGATGGCTGGTCAAAGACCTAGAAATGCCCTAATTAGCCTCTTTACACACTACAAACTAGTTGAACAATAGCTCAAAGAAATGCTATAAAAAGGCCATGGATACACTTCATTTTTCAAGGAATTTCATAGCAAAGTTATGCTATCACTATTCTCTTTAGGACTCTTCTATCCTTTCCAAGAGTATACTTGCATCATTGCTTTGGGCAATCCATCTCGCCCCTTGAGTGGATTAGCAAAGAATTCTTTCACCATTTTCATTTTCCTTTTCAAAGTTGTAAGAAGAGCTTACTTGTGGGGGTCCAAGAGCCCTCTCTTGGAGGAAGAAGGGACTCATAGTCCCCTTGCTTCTCGGTGTTTTCTTTCACTAATATCAGCCTTATCATTGGTGACATGGGTCTCATTGTTTCTTTTGTCCTTATGTCCCTATGTTTATAAATTTAGTTGTTGTTTTATTTATTAGTTTAATTTTTAGTTGTTGTTTTATATTTCTTTTTCTAACCCTTTTTCTTGCAGCTGTCCTGCTCAGCAAACCCAACTGAGCTTGCAAGCATCTCTATTTTTCTCACTAAGGTGACGAAAGAGGCACAACAATATGATTTATATCAAATTCATACTCACTAAGGAATTCCATCCATCTAATTTGTTTGGCATTCAAATTTGGCTGTCCAAACAAATATTTCATACCACTATGGTTTGTCCTCAACTAAAATATCTTTCCCATAAGGTAATGCCTCCACATATTTAAGGCGTGAAATATGGCTTCCAATCCTAAATCATATGTGTAATAGTGCCTCATGTTCTTTCAACTTCCTTGACTCGTAGCATATCACATGCCCATTTTGGGTAATGACTCCTCCAAGCCCTTCCTTGTAGGAATGAATGTACACAATGAAATATTCATTTGGATTAGTAATATTCAATGTTGGTGCACTTGTCAATAAATTCTTTAGGTGATGAAAAATTTCTTCACATTCATAGGTCCACTCGAAATTCACACCCTTCTTTTGCAATGAAGTGATCGGATGTGCAATCCTTGAAAAGTATTAAACAAATATTCTACAATAACTTGCAAGTACCATGAAATATCTCACCTTGGAGACATTCTTTAGTGTTGACCATCCTATAATGGCTTTTATCTTTTCAAGATCCATTTCTATCCCTCCCTTTGAAATAATATGGCCCAAATAATGAATTTGCCTCTGATAAAATGAGCACTTTCTTGGCTTGGAATAAAAATGATGCTCCCTTAATACATGTAACACCATCCTCAAGCATTGTTCATGCTCTTCTTCATACTTAGAGTAGATAAGTATGTCATCCAATAAGACAATGACAAATGTATCTAAGTAATTTATGAAAATATCATTCATCAAACACATGAAGAAAAATGGTGCATTTGACAACCCAAATGGCACCACTACGAACTCATAATGGCCACACCTTGTTCTAAATGTTGTCATGTTGATATCTTCTTCTTTGATCCTTGCCTAATGGTAGCCTATGTTAAGAACCAAATATAAAAATATCATAAAAATATCAGAATAAGTACTCAATGCCTTGACAAAGAGATAAATTCAGATAATAAGCCTCTTCGAAGGGGAAACCTCCTTATACATCATATATATTCACAAATACAACATGATTCCAAATGAAAAGGTCTCCTTGGTATATATAGGAGACTAGGAGGCACAATTACAACTAACGGACCCAAGATGACATAAACAAAATAACAATTCTAATGTAATATTCCCCAATTGAGGGGTAATGTACCATGAATTAGGGCTTAACATGCCCCTCCCCTTCAAACAAGTGTTGTCCTCAACGCTTGAGTAGTTATGTATGCTTCTTTATAAAAGACTCATCTTCCCATGTGGAATCTTCAACAGGTAGTTTCTTCCACTTAATGAGATACTCTGAAATTGATCTACTCCTCAGCTGGTGAATTCTTGTGTCAGTGATAGCTTCATGCTCTAATATGATTTTTCCTTCCTCGTCAATTTCTGGAAATATAGTTTGAACTGGGATCTTGTCACCTATAACCTTCTTTAAGCATGAAACATGGAAAACAGGGTGTACTTGCGAAGATGTAGACATCTCCAATTTGTATTCCATAGTACTAAAATTTTGCAACACCTTATAAGGGCCATAATACTTCAGTGATAATTTATTATCCTTCTTATATTTCTTGAGGGACATCTGTTTGTATGGTTGTAGTCTTAAAAATATGCATTCCCCTACTTCAAAACTTCTTTCACTACGATGTTGATCTGCTTGTTGTTTCATGCGATTTTGTGCCATGGTCAGGTTGTCCTTTAAGAGTTGGAGAAATTCTTGTTGATGCTCGATGTGATCTTCCATTGCTTAACCTTAGATTTTTCTTTTAGAGAAGAAGTAATGGATGGTGGGTGATACCACCATTCTTCCAAGGTTAACCACTTGAACCATTGTGTTTTTTTATCAGAGACAAAGCAATGAAGGTATCCTTCCAAAAATTTGTTCACTATCTCAGTTTGTCCATCCGATTGAGGATGATAAGATGAGATATGAGCCAATTGAGTACCCAAACAAGAAAATAATTATGTCCAAAAACGTCCAGTGAAGATAGGATATTTTTCACTTACAATAATCTTTGGGCTTCCGTGTAGCTTTTGAGTTGTCTCCATGAATGTGGTAGAAACTGTACTGTCTTTGAAAGGATGAGAGAGTAAAAAAATGTGTGTGTACTTGGTAAGTCTATCAAAAATCACCATGATGACACTCTTTCCTTCAAAATTCGATAACTCTGTGATGAAATCCATGGAAACCTCCTCCCAGCACTGACCTGGAATGGATAATGGTTGTAAAAGACCTAGGGTCTTAACTATTTCCACCTTTTTTTGTTGGAAAACCAAACATTCTTCCACGAACCTTTGAACATCATTTTTAAGGCCATCCCAAAAAAACTCCCTCTTGACCCTATGATATGTTTTCAAAAATCCTAAGTGCCTTCCTACCAAAGAGGTGTGCAATTCCAAAATTACCCTTTGTTTGAGTTGGGAGTTCTTACATAAATATAAGCTATCTTTGTACCATGGTGAATCGTTTTTCCATGTAAATGTATCATATGCACTAGAATCCTGTTGCAACCTTTGAATGAGATTCCACACTTCTTCTGCATTATTCCATTCATCCCTTGCTTATGTTATCCAATTAGGTTAGATGATAGATATAGCACAGAGAAATGCCTTAACATATTCATACATTCTTGAGAGTGTATTTGCCACAACATTTTGCTTCCCCTTTTTGTAGATGATTTCAAAGTCATAACCCAAAATCTTGGTCACCCATTTTTGTTTCTCTTCTGAAGAAAGTCTTTGTTCCAATAAGTATTTAACACTGTCATGATTTGTTTTGACATTGAAGTGCCTACCTATTAGGTAAGGGCGTCATTGCTTCAATTCATGTAGTATTTCCATCATTTCCTTCTCATAAATGGGTTTGTGTAATTCCTTTCCCTTGAGTGGCCGACTTTCAAAATCAAGGGGCCTTCCTTCTTGCATTAGAAAAACACCAATGCCATTTCCTAAGGCATCACATTCCATAATAAAGGTTTTTGTGAATTCTGGTTTGTTCAAGACAGGAGCTTTGCACCTTTCCTCTTTAAGTTGTTCAAAATCTCGAGTTGCCTTTGGAGTCCATGAAAATGCATCCTTCTTAGTAAATGCAATTAAAGGTAATGTTATTCTTCCATAGTTCTGAATAAACTTGTGGTAGTAACCTATCAAACCCAAAAATCCTCTAAGATTATTCAATGTTTTGGGAATCGGTCAGTCCATCATGGCTTTAATATTGTTAGAATCTACCTTGACACCTTCATGAGATACATTATGACCCAAATACTCTACCTCCTTCACCCCAAAGAAACATTTGGATGGTTTGGAATATAGTTGTTGCTCCTTTAGTAGTTTTAGCACCCTGTCAACATATCGAACATGATATTCCCAAGACTTTCTATAGATTAGTATGTCATCAAAAAATACTAACACAAATTTTCAAAGTAAGGGCTTGAAAATGGAATTCATCAACCCTTGGAATGTGGAAGGTGCATTTGTAAGGCCAAAAGGCATGACCAAAAATTCATAATGACCTTCATGAGTTCTAAATGTTGTTTTAGGGATATCTTCTTCCTTCATTATAATATGATGATACCCTGAATGAAGATCCAACTTTGTGAAGTAGATTGCTCCATGTACTTCATCTAACAATTCATCAATTATGGGAATGGGAAACTTATTGATGCAGACCCCCTACCTCAGCAGGGTTCCACGACCTCCCAGTCTCTGGATCGATCTTATTCTGAGCCGAAATGGCTCTTCAGGCTCCTGCTGGAACCCTTTGAACTAATCCTCAAGTCCCTTTAGTTCCCTGGCACAGGCCTTGAGAAAACCTGCGCGTGCACTCAGCTTTCGGTGCCCTTCTCTATTTCAGAAACAACACACAACTCGACGCTGGCTCCTTTCACGATCAACCCCTTACTCTCTCATGACCCTGGGATATGACCCAAGGCTTTAGGTTGCACGCTTTTCACGTTTCAGGAGTTCAAGACTCTCTGTCTCACGACTCCTTCACTCTTGAACTCCCGGTTGCCGAAATGCCGAAAAGACTTAATGGCTCTGGCTCCTTCCTTAGCCTCCATCCACATGACCACCACTCTGTGACCATGCGCTTAATGTCAAAGCACTATCGTATTTTTGTGATTTGGGGTTTTGTGATGCAAGCGTTCCTCCTTTCCCTTTCGAACCCCCAGTCTTCAAAATACTGAAATCTCTCTACTGAGAGATCAATGGTCCATATCCCTCTCCTGATCTGATGGCTTATGTCCTTTCAGGATTTCGTGGGTCAAGAGTCTCAAACTCTTACCCTTTGCATTCCCGGTAGCCGAAAATTCCCGGTAGGAGATTTTCCCGAAATCTTGACTGCTCGCCATGTGTCCTCCCTGTTGGACGGTCACTATCCTTTCGGGATTTCATGGGTCAAGGGTCCCAAATCTTACCCTTCATACCTCCCGATATCTGAAACCCCGATGGGTTTGGATCTCTTCTATGCATCCTCTGAGATGGATGCTCCTGATTCTTTCGGGACTTTGCGGGTCCTCTCCTCTTCGCATACGAGGGTTAAACCTCATGCATCTCCTCCCAGATCTGATGGCTATCGGCTATCTGTGCAAGATATGATGGCTCAAATCAAATATTTTGTGCATCTCCTAGGGATTAAACCCCATGCACGTATCCTTGATCCAATGGATCTCATGCCACTGCACTCCAGATCCAACGACTGGTGCGATTTCTCGATTTCGGCGATTGCAAGTATGGGATGCAACCTCCTTTTCTCCCCCGACTCCCAAACTCCTAAATGAAAAAATTCATGGGGTTAAACCCTGTGTATCTTCACCTAATCCAACAGTTGTCGAGATTTTGGAACTTCTCTATGAAGTGTCTCCGTCATTCACCTTCGGCTGCTCTCCTGCGCATGCTCCCTCCGGATCCGATGATTGTTGGGTCTTTGCAGAAGATCTGATGGAAGTTGTGCCTCCTTCTAGGCTTTGTCAATTCACAAGCCTTGAAATATTTTCTTTGTCTGCATTCTTCTTGCACTTCCTCTTCTGAGCTTATGGACTTAGAACAAGTCCACTCTCGCACACCCTGGTGCTCCTGAGATTTCGAATAGCTCAGATTCAAGAATTTTTCTTGGAAAGAAAACTCCTTACACCCAACTGGTGTTCTCCTGCTCGATGCACACCTTGCATAGCTTACAGAGTATTCAACAACTCTGTGAGTGTCTTCTCTTCGAAACTCCTCCTCTCTAAACTTGAAAGAGTTCCTTTTGTGCACACTTGCACTAACTTGATGCCCTCCTGGTAGAGTTCTTCAGAATCCTCAGTGATTCTGTCTCCTCGGTGAGCTTGGAATAGAGTTCTCCTCAATGCATCCTGTGCACGTGCTTAGTGCCCACCTAACAGAGCTTCTATAGTACTTTCAGTAGTTCTATCTTCTTTTGAAATTGAAATAGAGTTCCTTCCTGTGCACTCTTTGCACCTCTGCTGATGAAGGTTCAACGCTATCCCTCTTGAGCTTTCCTGAGGTTGTCTCACCTCTGTCAACACACACCTTGTGGACTATGTGCACTCCTTGCACTCGAAAAATCCAACACGAGAAGAGATTGAAAACTTCTACGACACTTCACCAGTTACGCATTTAAAACATGAAATGCATAAAAACATGCAAACACATACAGACAATTCATGGCAAGAAAAACTGCTCTTCTATTAATTCAGAGATGCCTATACAAGGTGTTTACAAAGGTTGGACTATAACAAGTCTCAGCTCTCTCTCCTGAGATATCTCTACCTAAGAACTCTCCTATTCTCACTCTCCACTCTATTCCTCGAGAGACTCTAACCTTTCTAATTACAAAGAGGGCTCTATGAGCTTATCCTCTTCACCGACTCTGTGCTATCTCTATCTCAGAGCAGCTCCATACCTCTACGGGTACATTACACAAAAGGAAGTCACAGACCTGATTGATCTGGACTTGCTACAGGCAACCATTAAAGGAAACCTCAACCACTACCTATACAAAGGTGCGGCTTGGCATTAAAAGAATTACAACACAAATCCCTAAATGGGATTTGATTTCAAAATTTTGAAAAAATGAGAGGGTTACGCCTCTCTCCTCCATGAATGCGTGCTAGATGTGATGGTTGGCTAGCGCTTATGCTGAGTTGGAGAGATGCTCTTGCATCATACTCCTCAGCTGGAAAAATCATGAGCTCCTCTTCTCCAGTGTTGAAATCCACCTGGATCCCAAACTTTCCCTTGGAGCTATCCATTTGCTCCATTGCTTCGCTGCTACTTCTTTCTCTACTTCCCTGCCGTTATTGCAGGTTCCTTGTTGTTCAGCTTCCTCCTGCTGACTATTTCTTGTGTTGATCTCAACATCAGCCTTCTGATTTCCTCTATCACCTTGTCCATCTGCTCCCATGGCTGGCTCTCCTTATGCAGTCTTCTCTACTGCATTTTTGTCTTCTCAGTGGGTAGATCTACTCGATCTCCCTTGCTATCTTTATCTCTCTTTGTGGCACTAAGTGGCCACTCTGCTGCAAACTCCAGCTTTGCAATCTCCTCACTGAACTGCTGGTTAGATTCTTCCTGCTTCTCCCTAGGCTGGTATGCTCCACTACCTTCTTCTAACTTAGCCTGTTGGATGTGAAAGATTTGCACCATCACCCTTCTCTCCAGGGCTTCCAATTATTCACACAGACCAACAAAGTCTATGATGTCCACTTCCTCTCCTGCTGCAAGCTCCAGTGCTGCAGTTGTCTTTGTTTAAGCTTCCTGGCTGAAAATTTTGAGCCATTCTGCTGAATTATCATCTTCTTCTACTGGGGCAGACATCAGTGTCTGCTCCATTTCTTCCTCCATGACAGTATTTTTTGGTTGTCCTCCTACTATTGCTGCATCTGCAACACATGCTCTGGCCTCAACTGGGCTTCTTGGTAGAAACACCTCTATTCCTCCAATGACTAGAATTCTCTATTGATTCTCTCCTATCAACACTCCTTGTTGATCTGAACTCTCCTCTGAGTTCACAAGACTCTCAGACAGTCTCATCTCTTTCCCCTTGCCCACCTGGCAATTTGGGAATTTTCTGCTACCCACTTGGCAGTCTATGAGATCCAGTGATCCCATCTCATTTCCCACTCAACAATCTAAACTTTCACCACTGGTCCCCTGGCAGTACGTGAGACCTTCCACTAATTTCTTTCCATTGCCCACCTGGCAACTTGAAAGTCCACTTCTTCCCACCTAGAAGTTTATGAGATCCTATGTTAATCTCATACCATTTCCCTCTTGGTAATATGAATTTCCATGGCTTTCCTCCTGACAGTCTATGAGATCCTCCAAGGATCTCATTTCATTGCCCACCTGGAAATTTGAAAATTCATCCTGGCCCTCCTGGCAGTTTATGAGATCTGAAACTGATCCCTTTTCCTCATCACTGAGGGTTTCTCAAACTTCTGGCTCACAGATGCAAACCAACTCTATGTCACTGAGGTTTTCAGCATACCTCGGCCACATTTTCAACAACCATTGCTGTCTTCTGGCCAACAACTCCTTGACTGGCCATTTCACCTTATTTTTCATGGGTCATTCATACACCCATCGTGATTTTCCATTCTGTTGTTGCCACAGTGCAAGAACCTCTATCTTCTCTCTTATCTTAGCGAGTTATTTTCCAATCTATGCCTTACTCATCTGTTGGTGGTCCCCTCTTCCACCATTTTCATGGCCTCCAGTAGCCATTTTCTTCCCTATCTGCCCTCTTGGCAAACCTATGGATCACTCTGCATCTAAGAGCATCCCCATGTCATCCTACAACTCACCTAGTTGTCTATTAACTATTGCACACCTGCAAACAATCACCATAGAGCATTAACACCCTACTTCTTTCACCTGTTGTATACAGATGAATCTTTTCTTCTAATTCCACTTGTTGTCACCAGAATTTCTCCCACCGTCTCTTCTTTGCCTGTGAAAAAAGTAACGGTCTCCTCTTTCTCTTTTGTCTGAAATCTACAGACAAAAATCAGCTCAGATACCACATGATGTAGACCCCCTACCTCAGCAGGGTTCCGCGACCTCTCGGTTTCTGGATCGATCTTCTTCTGAGCTGAAATGGCTCTTCAGGCTCCTATTGGAGCCCTTCGAATGAATCCATAGGTTTCTTTAGTTCCCTGGCATAGGCCTTGAGAAAACTTGTGCACGTGCTCAGCTTTCAGCACCCTTCTCTATTTCAGAACCAACACACAACTCGGTGCTGGCTCCTTTCATGATCAACCACTTCCTCTCTCGTGACCCTAGGCTATGACCCAAGGCTTTAGGCTGCATGCTTTTCGCATTTCAGAAGTTCAAGGCTCTCTATCCCACGACTTCTTCACTCTTGAAATCTTGGTTGCTGAAATGTCGAAAAGGCTTAACGACTCTGGCTCCTTCCTTAGCCTCCGTCCATGCTACCACCACTCTATGACCATGTGATTAACATCAAAGAACTGCCGTCTTTTCTCAATGCAAGTGTTCCTCCTTTCCCTTTCGAACCCCTGGTCCTCAAAATACCGAAATCTCTCTACTGAGAGATCAACGGTCCATATCCCTCTTTTGATTTGATGGCTTATGTCCTTTCGGGATTTTGTGGGTCAAGAGTCCCGAACTCTTACCCTTTGCATTCTCGGTAGCCGAAATACCGAAATCCTCCTTTTGAGGATTGTCCTAAAATCTTGACCGCTCACCACGCGTCCTCCCTGTTGGATGGTCACGATCCTTTCGGGATTTCATGGGTCAAGGGTATTGACTCTTTCCCTTCGTACCTCCCGGTATCCAAAACCCTGATGGTTTTGGATCTCTGCTACGCGTCCTCTGAGATGGACAATCTTGATTCTTTTGGGACTTCACGGGTCCTCTCCTCTTCGCATACGAGGGTTAAACCTCATGAATCTCCTCCTAGATCCGATGGCTATCGACTATCTATGCAATATCTGACGGTTCAGATCAAATCTTCTGTGCGTCTCCCAGGGACTAAACCCCGTGCATGTATCCTTGATCCAGAAGCTCTCATGCCACTGCGCTCCAGATCCAACGACTGGCGTGATTTCGCAATTTCAGTGATTGCAAGTATGGTATGCAACTTCCTCTGCTCCCCCAACTCCCGAACTCTGAAATTCCAAAATTCAAGGGGTTAAACCCTGTGTATCTTCGCCCGATCCAACGGTTGTTAGGATTTTTCCACTACTCAATGAAGTGTCTCCACCGTTCACCTTCAACTACTCTCCTGTGCATGCTCCCTCTAGATCTGACGATTGTCGGGTCATTGCACAAGATCTGATAGCAGTTGTGCCCCCTTTTGGGCTTTGTCAACTCAGAAGCCTTCAAATATTTTCTCTGTGTGCATTCTTCTTGCACTTCCTCTTCTAAGCTTATGGAATTAGAACAAGTCCACTCTCACACACTCCTGGTGCTACTAAGATTTCGAATAACTCAGAATCGAGAAGTTTTCTTGGAAAGAAAACTCCTTACACCTAAATGGCATTCTCCTGCTCGATGCACACCTTGCAGAGATTACAGAGTATTCAACAACTCTATGAGTGTCTTCTCTTCGACACTCCTTCTCTGTGAACTCAAAAGAGTTTCTTCTGTGCACACTTGCACTAACTTGATGCCCTCCTGGTAGAGTTCTTCAGAATCCTCAGTGATTTTGTCTCCTCGGTGAGCTCGGAATAGAGTTCTCCTCAATGCACCCTATGCGCATGCTCAATGCCCACCTGGCATAGCTTATACAGAACTTTAAGTAGTTTTGTCTTCTTTTCAACTCGAAATAGAGTTCCTTCCCATGCACTCTTTGCACCTCTGCTAATGAAGGTTCAATTCTATCCCTCTTGAGCTTTCCTGAGGTTGTCTCACCTCTGTCAACGCACACCTTGCGGACTATTTGCACTCCTTGCACTCGAGAACTCCAAGACAAGAAGATATTGAAAACTTCTACAACACTTCACCAGTTACGCATTTAAAACATGAAATTCATAAAAACATGCAAACACATACAGACAATTCATGGCAGGAAAAACTGCTCTTCTATTAATCCAGAGATGCCTATATAAGGTGTTTACAAAGGCTAGACTATAACAAGTCTCAGCTCTCTCTCCCAATATCTCTCTACCTGATAACTCTCCTATTCTCACTCTCCACTCTATTCCTTGAGAGACTCTAACCTTTATAATTAAAAAGAGGGCTCTATGAGCTTATCCTCTTCACCGGCTCTGTGCTATCGCTATCTCAGAGCGGCTCCATACCTCTACGGGTACATTACACAAAAGGAAGTCGTAGACCTAATTGATCTGGACTTGTTGCAGGCAACCATTAAAGGAAACCTCAACCACTACCTGTACAAAGGTGTGGCTTGGCATTAAAAAACTTACAACACAAATCCCCAAATGGGATTCAATTTCAAAATTTTAAAAAATTGAAAGGGTTGCACCTCTCTCCTCCATGAATGCATGCTAGATGTGCTGGCTAGCTGGTGCTTATGCTGAGTTGGAGTGATGCTCTTGCATCACTTATCTTTAATGGTGATCTTGTTGAGCTCTCTATAATTTGGACACATACGCCATGAGCCCTCTTTCTTGAGTACCATTACCACTAGTGCAGAGTAGGAAATTTGTCTAGGTCTAATAATTCCAGCCTCTCAAATTTATTCAACCATACAATCAATTTCACTCTTCTGGGAATAAGGGTATCTGTAAGGGCTGATGTTAGTAGGAACACTCCCAGGAATTAAGTGAATAGCATGATCATTATCATGAGTGGGTGGAAGGCCTCTGGGAATATCTTCAAATACATTGGAATGCTTATCAATGATCCCTTAGATATCTAGAGAAATAGATGGATTGTATGTTTTAAAATCTAATGAGCATAGTTGTACAATTACACCCTGATGCCCCTTTTTCAATAATTTTGTCATGCCATTAGAGCTTACCACCTTACTGGGTTTCCCTGTGATACCCCTTAACTCAAATTCCATTCCTTCCAATGAAAATTTCATGAAAAGTTCTTGAAAATTAAAATCCACTGTTCCCAATGATTGTAACCATTGGACCCCTAGTACGACATCAACACTACACATGGGTATATCAATCATTGGACTATTCATTACATATTCCTCCATAGTAAGATTGATCTTATGGAATTTTCATGAGAAATTGATAGTTCCTCCATTTGCAATCATTAATTGAAAATCTAGCACTGGATATACAAATCAATTGAGAGATTTGGATAATTTACAGTGAATGAAATTATGAGTACTACCATAATCAATTAGCACTATTGCCTTTTTCTTTTTGATATATCCTTCGATTTTGAGGGTTTGAGGAGCGATAATTCCAGCCAATGAATGACATGATATGGTGGGATTCATCTCTTCAGAAGAAATCTCTTCTACATCTTCATCTTGAGATGGTTCTTGTTCTTGTTCTTGTTGTTGTTCTCCTTCCTCTTCACAATCTATGTAAAATAATTTCTTCTCACCATACTTATGTCCCTTACTATACTTGCTTTCACAATTAAAGAATAAACCTTTTTCTTTTCTTTCCTCCAATTGTTGAGTTGTCAACCTTGTAGGTTGAGGTGGTTTAGAAGAAGGAACATTTCTTTCTCGATATATGTTAGGGGTGGTCCTTCTAGTAGCCATAGCCATATTTTTACTATCAACATTTCTCGCCACCCTAAATGCATTCTCCAATGATTTGGGTTCCCAAAGGTGAACCTCATGTTGAATGATATGCTTTAAAGTTCCTATGAAGACATCAATCAGGTGGTCATATAGAATATTTGTTACTTTTATATTCAATCTTTGTAAGTTCTCAATGTGCTATGCAACTGAACCATTTTTCCTGACATTTGTCAATTGGATGAAGAAGGTATTGCTCTGTGTATCCTCATAGTGTGCTATCATTTCTTCCGTGAAAATTGTCCAAGTCAAAAGTGATTTGCGATAACAAAGCCATCGATACCACACAAACTGATTAGGCTCTAAATATAAGGAAGCAATTCGTACCTTTTATGTGTGAGGCACAACATGTAGATCAAATAACTGCTCCATCTGGAGTATCTATGTGATTGTATCCTTTCCATCAAACTTCCACATATCAATCTTAGGAAAGTGGTTGGTCTTCAACCCAAAGTTGGAGTGTATCTATTCTTGATTCATCTTCCTTGTGTCCTCATCATGAATTTCATGGGATACAATGTCACTTTTAGGTGGCCTCTCTATTAACAACTTTTCCAACCCTTCCATGATATCTTCTTTTAAGCCATCCATATTAGTATCCATCATCGCTTCTAGCTTAACTTCATTTGAATCCATCATCCTTTGTACTTCATCTTTTGTTACTACATTCTTTTTTAAATCATCTATGTCCTTGGGAATTTCTTCACCTTCATCAAGAGTCGAAGTAGGACTGTCTAAGGGATTATTTGGTGTAGAATTTCCCTTTTTTGGTGGCATGTTGTCTAAGTATCACTGCAAGATAGGAATTCCTAACTGGATTAGGTAGATGTCCTCATAGACAAGAAAGTGTTAGGTACAATAAATCTCTGATATATGTGTGGGTTCCAACAATAATACTCAGCCCAATATCTCAGGGCACTAACTAAGGAGGCTTGAGCATGCCCTTAGTCATACTATCTCACTACCCAGGTACTAGAGAGTGATCTCCCCGAGGGTTGTTATTGGTGTACTATAGAAACAAGAAGGCCAAATGGTTTACTCGGTTGGTCTTAGGATTCTAGAGGGTCTCCCGATATACATCAGGTACTTGGGAGCTCAAATCCACAGTAGTGTTGTCTAATGTGCAATCATTTGAAAGGGGCCTTTTGATGTACTCTAGGTATGTGGAAGAACCACATAGTCCCTGGGTAGTAGTGCTGACAAGTAACAAAAACTCCTATGTTTAAAGACGTCAAGATATCTCTATACATAAAAAAACATAAGATTCTCCCAAATTTATGTGATACTCCTTTTATCCAAATTTATTCCACCTTTTGAATCACCCCAATTGGATCGTCTAGTCAAAAGATATGCAAATTTCCAAAAAACAAATGCACCTTTTATAACCCTGATTTGGAGACTGTTCTGCTAGATAACCTTTCTTCTGTTGTAGCTCTGTTATTTTGTCCCTTATGAGTCTAAAACTTCAGCCTAAGGTATCCTGATGTGTCTTCTTTCCAACCCCACAGGTTAGACCAATATTGGATTCTCCAAGAAACTTTTATGATAAATTTCCGAATATTTGTTGATGTTTTTTCCTTTCAAGAAAGCAAACTTGTACGGACTTCCATGTGTCACTGTCTTCACTTAAAAACTTGAAATTTGTACCAATAAAACATTGGTCCATACCCTAACTAATGGAACAATTCCCACACAATTTGGATGTATTTATCTTCATATATAACAGTTTTCCCAAGAACATTTGTTTTAGAATGAAATATGGACCAGCCAAAAACCCTACTTTCCTTAGAGAATAAATTTCATAGTATAGATAATCAAGGGATGAAATTTGTACACAAGATACTTAACTATTCTTCGTTCATACTATAAAAATTTCAAAACCTAAAACCAAGCCAAAAAACATTGGGAGTGAAAATTCCAATAAGACTCGTTTCAGACTAGTTTCAAGACTAGTCACAAACCCTAACTTGAACATAATGTATCTACAAAAATATAACGAACCAAGATATGAAATTTGGACCCAAGTTATATCTATGTGTCTCCTCTACACAATAGAAATTTCAGATCTTGAAACATTCTATTAAAAAAATTGTATCGAAACATTCAAGAAGTCTTGTTTTGAGGAAGCCAGTCATGAGGATTGTCTAGCTCTGATACCAAATGTTAAGAACCAAATATCAAAATAGCATAAAACCTCAGAATAAGTACTCAAAGCCTTGAAAAAAAGATAAATTCAGATAATAAGCCTATTCTAGGGGGAAACCTCCTTATACATCATATGAATTCACAAATACAAGATGATTCCAATTGAAAAGGTCTCCTTTGTATGTATAGGAGACTAGGAGGTACAATTACAACTAATAGACCCAAGCAGACATAAATAAAATAACAATACTAATGTAATATTCCCCAATTAATGGGTGATGTTTATCATAAAGGAATTTGGCTCTCCTTATTTCTTCCTCCAATGTCTTTGGATCAACATATTATATCTTATCACTAAATATTGAAGGTATCCCACTCAAAAACCTTTGAATCTTGACTTTCTCATCCTTGATGAAGTCAACATACCTCATTAGTTCTAAGAATATTCTCTCATACTCATCCATGGTCATGATCCCAAGAATGAGTTAAATAACTCCTTCATCTTCCTATCATAATAACGCTTGGACAAGTATTTCTTCTGAAATTGAATTGCCTCCAAGTGATCTTCTTCTTATCAATGTTCTTTAATTGAATGAGTTGGTCCCACCACATTGATGCTTTTTATTTAAGCTGGTAAATTGGAATTCTACCTTCTGCATGTGAGGAATAATTGTGTAATTGGAAATTCTTCCTCGTCCCCAACGACTAAGCCTTTGCATCATCATATTTCCTATGTTCACCATAAAAGGTAGGAGGTTTGATCTTTCTCATATCCCCTTTTAGTGCATCCACTCCAGTCCTCCTATTGTGATTTTTGATAGGAGATAAACTTGGAATAAATTATTCTCTTCTAACCAAGTGTCTTGGTGAGTGATGATTATGTCTACCAGGACTTCTATATTCTTCCTTTTTGGCATGAGATATGTGATCCTTTGACTTACTTGAATTTGTCTCCTTATCCACCTTCTTCTTTATCATGTACAACCTATGCCAAATATTGATGTTGAAGCCATTCTTCTTCTCTTGATATTTCATAAGCCTCTCATTATCATCTTTATAGCTCCACACATCTATTTGCATATTATTTATTGTCTCTACTAAATTTATGACTTTTGCTTTGCCTTCCCCTTGCCCATTGGATTTCGTTTATGTATTACCCAATTTGATGTGTAACCCATTGAATTTTTCGATATGGATGTAAGTTATTTGTGCATCCTCCATGTCTCTTTTCTCTCTATTTTTTCTACTTGTTTTTATTTGTTCCCTTAATTTTTCAAAATGTGCATGTAATACGATTTGTTAGACAAAATAATGCAGAAATTTTGTAAAATTATGCACAATTATTCCCTTTAGTGAAACATGAATACTATTTCTAATTGATTGTGAGTCATATTACTTAATTCATATTTCTTTTTCACATATATCGATTCTTCTATCTAATATCTTTCCAATCACTGCTTTCGTGCTCAATTATGAGTTCTGAGCAAAACGTTATAGTCATCTGAATTTCGCTAACTCCCTCTTTTGTGCACCTTTCATATGGAGCAATTAATTCGAGACACCCACTCCTTTACATTTTTGATAAAATCCAAATTAGTTTTCTTCATGAATAAATTTTAAGAAATCCATCCAATTTTCACCTTCAACTGAGCTCTAGGCTACTAGTTACATCATGTTGAACTTTTGATTTTTTTTCTCTTTTAACAATGAATGCTATAGGAATATTCTCTTCCATCTTGCACAATTTTAGGTGATCAAATTCCAATTTTGGATCAGTATATTTATTTTATGGCACATTAGATTTCGATAGACTACTCCTGTCCCCCAAATTGACTTTTGAGAAGGGAGTTTTTCCCTCTAGAAGTAAACTGGTAATCAAATTATACCTTGCACTGTTTAGGCTATAACTTCCCCATACAAGATTTTTTTTTTCTCTCGGGATCGATTCTTAGAAATCCCTCACCGAGTTCTTTCATTTAAGAAGTAGTAAAACTATATTTGGTGTGTCATGCAAATACATTTTTTGTGAAATTTGAACTTCTAAAAATGTTGTTTAGGGCCTCAAAATTCCCTTGCAAGATTATGACATGCAAATGCACTATTTGTTTCTGACAATTTTGATTTTTTACTATTGAAATGGATGTCGATGTGATAGTCTAGGTCAACATGGCACCTTGAGGTGATGCCATGTCACCCTCTTGACCACCCTAGCCCTACACTGTCAGCCTCTGACATCTTCCTCCTCTTTCCTCTGTCTTTCTTTGCTTTATTTTATTTTATTTCCTTTAACTTTCGAGCCCTACCATACCCAACTGTCCACCTAGTACCTTCTATGAACATGGATGGCACAATAGTCCCACCTATTCTTCTAGGTATCCACGTGGCACCCATTCATTGGTCGTGGGGATAGGTGGGTCCCATTCCACACCTTTTTTCCTCGGTCGCATGCTACTTGCTCGTTTCTCCAATCAGATGACCAAGATCAAAAGGGAGATCCACGGTCCATAATTATTTTGGGTGTTTAAGTTGCAACGGATTTATTGGTGCATGTGCCCCCAATACCACCACACCACTGAGATGACACATGGAAGGTCCAAAACCATTTTTTAGGATTGTGGTATTTCACAAAAGCACTCACAAGGACCCTAAAACCACTTGTGGTATTAGGCCGCCACTCCACTAGTTTCCCCACCACTATGGGACGCCACCATGCCACCAATATACCACTGTGTAAATTCCACTTTGGAAGTACACATCATCACCACCACGTGACCTTCATGTCATGGTGACATCATCATACGAAAAATCCCCAAATTTTCTAGAATTCGTAATTTCCCAATTTTTCAAAAATTCATAAATTTGAAATTTCTTCTCCGACCACCATGGAAGCTATGAAAATAATATTCTTAGGGTCAATTCAAATTCTAAAAATGACCAATTACCTCCATGCTCGACCATTTGTTGTTTCTAGAAAAGAATTCCTCCTAAATTCACTCATAAATTGGGGTGTTTTCCCAATTTCTCCATGGATACCCAACAATTCGTAAATTCATCCAACTGCAGTCCTGAATTTACCCATTTAGAGGATATAAATTAGGGATTTAACCCCCTGAATACACATCTACATAATTGCAGAAAAATTCCCAAACTTTTCCTTGGAAAGTTTAACAAATAAATTGCAAACATCCACTAATCTTTAAGTATGCAATTGTATGCTTCAATGTGCTACATATGGCCCATGCAGGCTCAGTGTTGAACCTGTGGCTCTGATGCCAAAATGTAAATTCCCCAACCTTCAAGATGAGCCATTCCACATAAAAAAAAATCTCTAATACCATTTATTAACTACCATACCTTGCATATGCAATGAATATGAAGTTTTAACAGCATAAATGCATGCATAAATATACACAAATATACCCTAACATAGTTAACATAATTAACCACACAAAAATCATTATAAGCACACAAAAGAAACTTATCTTTTTAATTAAAATCACTGATTGAATGTAGACCTCAGACATTCCTCCCAACCGTAGACTATGATTTTCATACACTCTCAATAGCACACCACCCCCGAGATGGGACTATAAATCCACTAGGGAAAATGATACCTATGACAAAATAAGGTATAATATACATAACAATAAAGGACAAGCATAGATTCAAATTGAAAAAAATAGTTCCCAACTCAGAGCCTCTCATTCCCCACATCATGTCCCACCCCAAGAAGTGTACCCCTTCTCTACTCAACAGTCCTCTGGCGATCCCACTTCTCCTCTAGAGATTTATCAATAATACATCCAAGATGTCTCTGAGCTCTATGGAATTTGGGACACAAGTATTCTCAAGGAGTTACAACACCCACTAGGCCAACACACAAGGAAACCTATTCCCAACAAATCTCTCACTCAAAGAGAATGCTCCACATGCATGACAACCTGCTTCTTTAGTCCAAACCACCAAGTATTTACTAGGTAATAGTCAACCTCAGATCCCCCACTCTTTTCGGGAAATGGTATTAATGATACAATGAAATGAATGAGTAAATGATGATAATTACACTAAATCCCCACATTATATATGCATGTGCCCCTTTTCACACCTATCATTCTAGGAACTACCTTTGACTCGATTTGGTGATTCATTTCCCCCACTTAGGAACTGTTGAGAGGTGGAAAATTTCCCTCCCACAACAGGGGATAACTACCCGATTACAAGCCCCAATTAAACTCATTTTCATTTGGGATGGTAGTTTCCAACCAATATGTGGGCTCGGTTTTCCACTCAAGATATTTTATCATGGAAAAGAGACTTGATAATTTAAGCTCTTATCTAACTTAACCTAATTTTACAGAAAATAAAACTGATCTACTAATCCTATCTCAATTGAGAGAAAATACTAATTAAAGTGTAGATAAGAATGATAGATTCATATGAATTAGAAATTATTCATCATATCAAGAATTATAAATAAAAATAATCATCTTTGCTAAGAACATATAACAACAACTATATCTAGACCATACCTTTAGTCAAAGAAAAGTTTTAATATCTAAAAAATAGAGATGAGAAACAACAGTCTCATAGGTCATGTTAGTGCCTTCATTTTTCTTTTTAGTTAGAGTCGGTCTTAGTCAAGTTATTTTCTGTGCATCAAAGCAAGTGAGGTCAGGTATTGAACAAAAAAGGCGTCGAAGTTAGCAAGTGGTCAGTTGGCCCTTGGAGTCGGGAAGGGATGTTAGAGTCAAAACATGTGTAAATAGTACGAGTCTATTCCCAAAGAGTTGGGTCCTGTCAGAAAGGAAGTTTTTACGTGCCTCTAGTCAAGGCAAGTTGTTTAATAGAAGTTGCGTCAGCAAGTGCAGTGACCATCATCAACTCATTATGAAGTCTGGAAGAATGAAAAATCATGGCACTCGTATTACGTATGCCCTGCAGCCCTTATCAGTTGTACTTTACATGCCCCGAAGTGTACTCGTTGCATGGATGTGCTACAGAAAATATTCAGTTCACTTCGAAACATCCAGTCGCCATGAATTTAGTGTTCCCTGGCACGATTCTACCTCCTGACCACTTTATTATAAATTTTGGATGTTCTGCAAGCATTCTATTCACTAGTCAAGCTTATGCACTATTCGTAATTCTTCTCCAAGCCCATGTTGATCAAGATTACTATCTTGGGCCCATGTCAAATCCACCGCACTTAGGAAAAATACGTGTTACACCATGTCAAACTCCTAAAATATAAGGAAGGGTGCGCAAAGTGGTAGAAGTGTTGGGCCTGAGCCCCAAAACTTGACGTTGATCAACAAAGATCTGGAGGTCAAAGCATCCTTTGAACAATTCGGGTGCATGGCCTTTTGCAGGAAAATTCAAGGGTTCAATATGAGGCTAGCTGAGCATTTCACACACAGTTTCGATAGATTACGTACGGTGATCTCAGGTGTCACTTTCCAAGTAATTGAGGAAACTCTGTCAACCACAAAAAGATCCCTGTGTGTGGAGAAAGGTGGTTTAAAGGCATCCCCTTGGACACACGGTGCTACGAAGACTTCATCAAGTGAGATTGTTTAGGTGGGAAAGTCGAGACATGTGTTTCGAGTAGATATTTGAAGGAACCTTTTCGGAAACTACTTGGAATAATTAGGAAATATTTCACCTGTGAAGGGAGGTTTGAGAGAGTACATTCGCATCACATTAGATTGTTGATACACTTCATAGGAAGGATACCATTAAATCTACCCTTTTTATTACACTAGAGCCTCCGAGAGATGGCAGACGGTGCCCAGGATGAAGCGGATCAATAAAAAAGGAAACTCTCTCATGTCTTGCTAATTAAATTTCTGGTAGTTGAGGAATTAAGATGGTTGGGAAGCAATTGGGATTCGTTCTTTCTCACAGCAGGCATCCCCATGGATCCAAAAGGAGATTTCCCTCTACCTGCAGAAAGGGTAATATCACACTGCATTGAGGCTAGAGTGGGAGAGGTTGCGTAGGAAGGAAAGACATTGGAAGCCCTATCCCCCCAACAACAAATACCCTGGAGAAGGGGTAGGCCAAGGAAGAACATGGAAGATAGGGAAACCCAAGTCCCAAGAGAACCGTCCACAAAGTCAGTTGTCGAAGAATTACTTATGCGTGCCATTTGGATGGAACCTGTCGAAGGTATGAGTCAAGAAAGTTGGATCAAAACGAGGAGGACAGATGCCAAAGGCACAGATGTTCAAGATCTGTCTCAACAGCTGAAGAGAGCGCAGATCACTATTGCCAAGCTTTACCAGAAAAACAGAGAACTAAGACAATAGTTAGCAGCGAAGAACCTTCAAGTGTCAGCATCACAAGGCCATGAAGGAAATCTGATGTGGCTCAAGAGATAGCTCAAGGAAGCACATGATACAATCATACAGCTGTGTGAAACAAAGAGGATGTTGGAAGAAAGGAATGTGAATCACTTCAGAGAATGTTAAGCGGCTAGGGAGAAAGTTTGCGCAGATCTTGCTAGTGCACAAAAGAAACATGATTAACTAAGTTCATTATTGTATTCTCAAACGTGGCGTGGATTCTGACAGTTTTGAAGAAGGTGTCACCCTTAGACGGTTTTTTAATTTTGGTAATGACATCGATAGGCATCAGTCACTCACCATGTACCTACCCCAACAAATGAGCATGCAACATAAATCAAGGCCGTTATAGTGGATGGTGGGAGTTTGATAGAGAAATTGATTGCTTAGATACCCTGTCAAAGGGAGGCATCGACACATCACTCTTCCCATGATGAGACCTTGTTGATAACCAAACCCCGTGGCAAGGACAAGTGGTTATGATGCGACCGAATACAGTTGGTTTCTATTTCTGGAAAGGCGTCATACGAAAGGTCATTTAACAAAGAACAAGCAGTTTCCTAAATTATAGGGATAGTATCTAGAGAGAAGGGAATCCCAAACGGTGCCCTTGCCTATATATTTTATCCTTTCAATGTAAGATAGGTTGGTTGGAAAAACTAGTGTAGACAGTGACTACCGAATGTAGTTTTGAGATTCATCGAAATTTAATGTAAAAGTCCTGAAGCTTTGATGAAAAGATTCTAATTATAGAAGTTGGATGCATTGTTTCCTTTCTTTGTGTATATACTTCATGTATTCTTTATTCATATCTATTTCTGTCTGAATCATAACGTAATTTTGAACCTAGGATTTGCTTCGCAACGCCTTAGATTTGCGCCATTTATACAAACCATGTTTCCTCTATGTTAACTCTGAATTCAACCTCAACGGTGCTCTGAGTTGCTTTATGTTTTTTTCCCCTTGCCACACACAATGATTTTAAATTGAAGATTGTTGCTTACTTAGACTTTATCCTCTCAAGTTCAGTCATGAAGTCATTTGTTTCTATCATTTTCTTAAATCGAATCCATATCCCGAGGTATTACTATATTTCTCCAATAGAACTATAAATTATTATTTAAAGGTGTTAAATCTCGCTGACATCTTAAAGGCATATCCTGTAATGAGACAAAGTCTCCCCAGAGAGCCCTCTTCGGGTCCGAAAGGCTATTTTTTGAGTCTCAAAGTTGGTTTGTAGGTTGCCTCTGTCATGTTTTTCTCAGTCGAATGAAGTTTACAAAGAGATAACATTCTGGCATCATTGTCAGGGATGGAATTGAATAAATTTTCCCTGGGAGAATGACTAAAGTTATAGTTTCACCCCTGATGGTAACATAGGGACAAACATCTATATTGGTTGAAACCTTTACCCTGGCGACTCCATTCAAAAGGACCAATAGCACAAAGTAGTGTGATTCAAGAACCCTAGCTCCGAAGATGATCTATACCAGAGAAAATCCTGACCTAAACCCTATACAGCCAATGTGCAATCCTGAGAAACTTCTGCACAGGACTAGGGAGTAAGCATTAGACCCGTTCTATTTCCTAGACAGAAGCCTGTCCTTACCCAAAGACAATGCGCAAAACATTGACGACCTTGAGTTTGATGCCCTTTTTTAGCGAACCTTGTTCAGGTCTAAGTCAAAAACCAATTTGGACGATATAGTCTTCAACCAAAAGAAGTTTCAAGCTCTGATACTTAAGAACATCCCCCAAATCCCTAACCCTCCAAGATCCATGGCCACCAGATTCGCCCCCCTCTTTCTACCAGCCCAACTGCATGATTTTCCCCATAATTACAGCCAGAGGATCTAGCTCTACGATGTTGAAGGGAACATTTCAGCCAAAAATCATCTGGATTGGTTCAATGATTTCGTCGACCTAAAGGAGGTGGACTATGCAAACACAAAAATGAGGTTGTTCGCGTAGAGTCTTTCAGGGGAGGTGAGGAAGTGGTTCAAATCACTCCCAGTAGAAAGCATTTAATAATTCACCGTGTTTGAAAAATCTTTCATTACTAGATGAGGAGATAAGAATAACCCCTTTCAGTTGTTGATGCAGTACAATAATATGAAGAGGGTTCTGGAGGAGATGGTGTAAGAATTCTCAGCCCGTTTCATGAGGGTTTATAACTCAATTCCCACAGAAGTCTAGCCACCCCCTAGGGTTTCACATCTCCGATACCTTGATTCCTTTGACAACAATTTCACTTTGTTGTTGAGAGAAAGAAGATCAACAAATCTAGACGCCATGATGAGCGACGCAATCGAAGTCGAGGTAAATCTGATGGCATCGGGGAAGATCAAACAAAGATTCAATAGAGGTGATAAGAAACCCTAAGGGGATGCACAACCATCGACATATCGGTCCTTGAACGAAAAATTTGACTTGATGGTGAAGATGATGGAGAAACTAATGGAAATAATGCCCATGCGAAACAAACCTATTTCCCAAGAACAACATGACCCCTAACCTAGAAATTAGAACCTCAGAAGGCATCAGATCCCTCAGATCAAACAAAGGGAGCAGAGAGACCAAGGTGACCAACAAACAAGGCCTATGTTCCAAAATAATTACGCAGACGAGGATTTTGATTAGATGTTCCAAGACCAAATGCATTGTTGCGATGACAAGGACATGCTCGTGTTTTTTACAAAGGGATAACATGATCAATACATGAGCTAAAATGATGATATTATGATCGAAATGGACGACACTCTCCTGAGAAACGAAATAATTTAGAAAGGGTTATCACATTGCCATCATGCAATTTCAGAAACAATACAACCTTAGGAGCAAGAAGGAACCTACCAAACCTCAACAGACAAATCCCATAAGGAAACCTCCAACGGAGACCCCTTCCCCAAGCCACTCGAAGCCAGACAACCCAACCAAAAATGCGGCTGAAAAGGTAAATTCAAAGGAGGAGGCTCCGAAGAAAGCACAAGAGTCAAGCCGGGAAATGCATGGCAAAGAGGTAGAAAAGGTCTCTCCGCCCTTTAACATTGGGAATGAAATGGCCAAGATCTGTCCCATTCAACAAACTTATCAAAAAGGGTGAGTATCGGGAGAAGATTATTAAAATGCTAAAAATGGGAGAAACCCTCAACACTTTGAATGTCCAAGACAATCACCCTGCTATTTTATTTGGTTTGCGCATACAGGAGACAAGTGATACTAAGAAAGTTCCCCCATTCTATGTCAGTCTCAAAGTCCATGACATGACCCTGCATAACGCCATGTTGGATTTAGGCGAATCGCACAACCTCGTGCCAAAGGTGATCATGGACGAGCTAGGTTTGGACATCACTGGGCCCTATAAGGACCTTTTTTCTTTCAATTCGAGGAAATTCAAATGTTTGGGTCTTATCAAAGACTTGTTCATGTTGCTGGACCAAATTCCTTCAAAGAACATGGTTATGGACATGTTCGTGGACGATATAACCCCTAGGTTTGACATGATGTTATCCAGGTCATGGGCTGCGAAATTAAAGGGAACTCTACAAATGGACATGTCGTATGCTACCATTCTTGTCTTTGTCCATGAGAGACGGTTATACAAAGAAGTAATACTAAAGTACATGGCAAGCAGTAAGATGTAGCAGAATAACCATCCTATATACTCCGTCGACACTGAGGTCGGCTCCTTCATATTCTACAATGACCTGAGATTTGAAGAGGAAGAACCGACAACCATCATGACCACCGATGATAAAGTCACGCGACGAGCAACAGAGTGCATCGACCCGAGGAACTGCATGGAGGATGAGATATGGAACATGAGTTTCAACGATGGTGTCAGCAAATAAGGGGCAGGGGGCGGTGTATGGATAAGTCCTCCCAAGGTAGGCACAAAAATATGCTCATACAAGCTTGCTTTTGACTGTACAAATAACATGGCTGACTCCTGAGTATGAGGCATTGATTTTGGGCCTGAAGGTTTTGAAATAATTGGGCACAAAGAGGATAGCAGTGCATGGGGACTCCGAGATGGTTATAAACCAAGTGAAGGGAATATATCAATCCAAACAGCCTAGGCTGAGAGCGTACATGAACTTAGTGTTGGACCTCCTCAAAGAATTATTGGAGTTTAATCTATCATCTATCCCGAGGAGGAAAAATCAGATCACCGATGCATTTCCACCTGGGCCTCAGTTTTTAAAATTCCCATCTTTCCCAACAGAAAATATGAGATTGAATTCAAACACAGGCTGACAATGCCTGATAATATCAAATATTGGCAGGTGTTTGAGGACGACAAACAGGCGGTGAGATTTCTCCAAATGAGCGACGAGTTATCTAACATAAACATTGATGATTGAGTGTTGTTGTGACGAAGATGAGAGTGCAGTAATGACAACCCTTTCCAGAACTAGATAGATGGAAGGGACATAGTACAACTGAAAAATAATATCATCCCAAAGGGGTTAGTTCCATTGGAAAAGTTGTTTGACGAAAACGATGTGGCTAGAAATCCCAAGATCACTGCAAATGATGAGGATGTCTAAGATTGCAACATCGAGACTCAGGAGAACCCAAAAATAATCAAATTGTCAAAAATCCTCAGTCCATAGGTCAAGCAAGACTACATCAAGCTCATGAAATATTTCCCCGATGTTTTCACTTGGAGTTATGATGACCTAAAGGTTTATGACACTAAAGTAATTCAGCACATCATTCCTCTCAAAGAAGACCAGAGGTCTTTCAAACAAAAGCTAAGACGAATAAATTCCCTGCTTCTCCTACTAATCGAAAAAGAGGTGAAGAAACTTTTCAAAGATAAAATTATCGTTTCTTTGAGGTTTTCAAAATGGGTTTCCAACCTAGTGCCTGTAAGAAAAAAGAGTGGCGAAATAAGATTGTGTGTGGATTTTCGAAACTTGAACAAAGTGTCCCTCAAGGACCACTACCCGCTCCCTAAAATGGACTATATTCTGCAAAAGGTAGTGGGGTCCCAGAAGATGTCCATGCTGGACATTTTTTTGGGTTATAATCAGATCATGATCCACCCAGATGATAGGGAAAAGACGGCTTTTACGACACCATGGGGGGCATTCATGTATGCTAAGACTTTCGGCCAGATGAACATCGGATCTACCTTCCAGAGGGAAATGGACATATAATTTATTGACGAGAAGGAAAATTTTATTATGATATATCTGGATGACATCACAGTGTACTCAAATTTCGATGAACAACACCTCGAGAATTTGAAGAAGGTTTTCCAGAAATGCAGGAGATTCGATATATCGTTGAACCCGAAAAAGTCACATTTTGGGATGCAAGAGGGGAAGCTGTTGGGGCACATCATCTCAAAGGAGGGTATTAATATAGACCCTAGTAGAGTTGAAGGAATCCTAAAAATCGGCACTGCGCACAGTAAGAAGGAGGTGCAATCCTTCTTGGGAAAGGTAAATTTCTTGACAAGATTCATCTCTAACGTGGCAGAAATTATAAAACATTTCACCTGCATGCTCAAAAAGGGGAACGAGATCAAGTGGAACTCAAAATCTAGGAAATCATTTGAAGATATCAAGGTAGTGTTGACTAAATCTCTCATGCTGGCCAGCCCAGACTTCATGAAAGACTTCATCTTGTTTTCATTCGCCTCAGAGCATACAATTGTCAGTGTGTTGTTACAGAAAGACGATCAAAACTTTGAGAAGCCTATAGCCTATTTTCGTAGGACACTGAGGGATTCTCCACTAAGGTATGACATTATGGAGGAACAAGAATATGCCTTAGTAAAATCCCTAAAGGAGTTCATAATGTACATATTACACTCCCACGATATTGCTTACGTTCCCAACAACTCAGTCAAGGATATGCTGACTCAGCCTGACCCTGAGGGAAGAAGAGGTAACTGGATATTGGCCATGTTGAAATACGACCTCTAAATCAAGCACACGAAGTTTATTAAGGGTCAGGGCCTTGCAAAGCTAATGGTGCAATTGAACTGTGACATTTTGGGAATCAACTTCATTGCTGAACTGTCAGAGAATCCTCAGAAAGAAACAACTTCACAGGTGTCTCAAAAGTTTGTCGATTCACCGTGGTATACTGACATCATTTATGTGTTGAGGAATCTACAAGCCCCTCCGGGTTTAAGTAAGGCCAAGGCCAGATTCTTAAAAATCAAAGTTGTTAAGTTCTGCATCTTGGATAACTCGCTATACTAGAAAGATCCCAGAGGGATATCCTTGAGTTGTTTGCTAGAAATTGACGCGAAATGATCTATCGGGGAATTCCACAAAGGTGACTACAGAGGAAATCACTACTGGAAAACCATCGCGCATAAAATCCTAAGAGTAGGCTACTATTGGCCTAGAATCTTCGCAGATGTGTAAAAAGAAGTTTCTAGTTGCCATGAGTGTCAGATTTTCGATGGAAGGATAAAGCTGCAGCCCTTGTCGTTGAAACCGATCTTGGTTGAAGCGACTTTCATGCAATGGGGCTTGGAATTTATAGTGGATATCCATATTCCATCCTCGATGCATCACAGATGGATACTCATGGCCACATATTACTTCACGAAATGGATAAAAGAAATTCCAACGAAGCAGGATACTGACGCAGTCATCATTCAATTTCTAGAGACAAACATCCTGTCGAGATTTGGATGCCCTATCAAGATCATAACAGATAACGCGGCCACATTCAAGTCCAATAATATGGACAAGTTTTTTCAGGATTACAACATAACCCTGGGACATTCAACAACATATTACCCACAGGGAAATGGGTTAGCATAATTGTCAAATAAAAGCTTGACTAGGATAATCAAAAGACTCCTGCAAGACAATAAGAAATCCTAGCATAAAAAACTCATGTATGTGCTATGGGAAAATAGAGTCACTACTAAGAATTCCATATCGATGTCACTATTTCAAATCATATACGGTGCATATGCAGTTTTCCCCACCTCACTGGGGTTTCCCATAATAATTTTTTTTCAAGAACAGGAAGTCGGGCCCGATGACACACAGAGAAGGATAAATCATTTTATCCATACACAATAGATGAGGGAGCAGTTGTACAATCGATCACAACTCCACTAGGAAAGGATGAAAAAAATCTTCGATAAGCATTCTAAGAAGGAGGAATTTCATATGGGGGACCTGGTGCTGAAGTGGGATGCGAGGAACAAAGATAAAGGAAAGAACAAAAAGTTTGATCATCTCTGAACAGGTCCATTAAAAATCAGTGCATATCGTGGGAACAACACTTATTTATAGAAGAGCTTAATGTATAATGCGTTGGTTGGGGTCCTGTAAACAATAGGTTACTCAAACACTATCTGCTACAATAAAGTTCATTTAAGTCACATGTCATTGTAAATAGTCATTTTATTTTTGTTTCGAGTCAATGTGTCGACAGAAACTTGAAGCCCGAAGTGAAGGCCTTGAGTTTATGCTGCGTCTGGTCGAAACTGTGTCAATAATTTTTAGGTTGCGTTTGTTTTCCATTGTTTCAATGTCTAAAATTCGAATAAGGCCCAATGGTCAGGCACCTGATCTGTTGTTCTTTGATACCTCGCTGGGAGGATAGCATCCCCATTGGAGCCTGTTGTAAGTGCTGACATTTTTCTTTTTAGTTAGAGTAGGTCTTAGTCAAGTTATGGTATGTGTGTCAAAGCATGTGAATTCAGGTACTGAACAACAAAGGGGTCGAAGTAAGCAAGTGGTCGGTTGGCCCTTGGAGTCGAGAAGGGATGTCAAATTCAAAACATGTGTAAATAGTACGATTATGTTCCCAAAGAGTCGGGTCCTATCAGAAAGGAAGTTTTTACGTGCCTCGGGTCGAGGCAAGTTGTTTAATAGAATTTGTGTCGACAAGTGTAGTGACCATCATCAACTCATTATGAAGGCTGGAAGAATGAAAAATCAGGGTGCTCGTATTATGTATGCCCTGCAGCCCTTATTAGTTGTACTTTACATGCCCCAAAGTGTACTTATCATGTGGATTTGCTACAGAAAATATTCAGTTCACTTCGAAACATCCGATCTCCATGAATTTAGTGTTCCCTGGCACAATTCTACCTCCCACCTGCTCTGTTATAAATTATGGATGTTCTGCATGCATTTTATTCACCAGTCAAGCTTATGAATTGCTTGTAGTTCTTCTTGCAAGCCCAGGTTGATCAATATTACTTCCTTGGGCACCATGGAAACCTCCCAAAGAATAAGGAAGGTCACACAAAGTGGCATAAGCACTGGGCCCAAGCCCCAAAACTTGACATTGATCAATGAAGATCTGGAGTTCAGAGCATCCTTTGAACAGTTTGGGTGCATGCCCTTTTGTAGGAAAATTCAAGGGTTCAATATGAGGCTAGCTGAGCAGTTCGCACTTAGTTTTGACAGATTACGTGAGGTGATCTCGGGTGTCACTTTCCAGGTAACTGAGGAAAATCTGTCAACCGCAACAGAGATCCCTCTTTGCAAAGAAAGGTGGTTTAAAGGTATTCCCTTGGACATGCGGTGCTATGCAGACTTCATCAAGCGATATTGTTTAGGTGGGAAATTCAAGACAGGCGTTCCAAGTAGATATTTGCAGGAACCTTTTTAGAAACTACTTGGAGTAATTAGGAAATATTTCACCTATGAATGGAGGTTCGACATAGTACATTCGCATCACATTAGATTATTGATGCACTTCAGAGGAAGGAGACCATTAAATCTACCCTTTTTCTTACACCAGAGCCTCCGAGATATGGCGGACAACACCCAAGCTGAAGCGGATCAATTGAAAATGAAACTCTATCATGTCTCATTGATTAAATTTCTGGTATTTAAGGAATTAAGATGGTTGGGAATCAACTCGGATTCACTCTTTCTCACAATGGGCATCCCCAAGGATCCAAAAGGATATTTCCCTCTACCCGCAGAAAGGGTAATATCACATCGTGTGGAGGCTGGAGTGGGAGAGGTTGCGTAGGAAGGAAATATGTTGGAATCCCTATCCCTGAAACAAAAAATACCCCGAAGAAAGGGTAGGCCAAGGAAGAACAACGAAGCTGTGGAAACCCGAGTCCCAAGTGATCAGGGGATCAAATTTTGCTCAAAAATTCAAAGTGCTCGGAATCACTTCAAATCGAACAAGAGTGTAGACCTCGTTGTTACGAACCCAACGCAACTTGTTTGGGTTCAAACGGATGTCGGGAGCGAGAGATATCGTGATCTGTTTGAATTGTCAAACAGGTAAAAAAAGGACGCTGACTGTGCAGTCCGTACAGGATGACGTGGCAGGGGCCATACGATGATGTGGAAGAGACCGTATGTCTGTACACTGATGTGGCATGTGATGACGTGGTAGTTTTTGATTGGCAGATGTGGTCGAATTATGATGTGACACATGGCATCATTTTGGTTAATGGTGTGGTGCCACGTGGCCCAGTCATGGTCTGCCACGTGGCACCATTGTATTGGTTATTGTTTCAAAACTTTATGTACTCCATGGGGTTCGAACCGTGGACCTCTCCCATAGTCGAAAGTCTTGGCAAGAGCCACCCTACCAATGTGCCCACACATTGTTAATTACCATATAACAATTTGCATTTAATTTAAGTTCAAACTATTGTATATGTGGGCGGGGGTTGGGCTGGGGCTTAGCCCCAGCCTATGGTCTTTTGTGTTATACCATGTGAACACATACCACACAGAGGGCGCATGCAGGATTTGTATTTTAAATGGAGCTCTGGTCGCACACCGTATATGCCATATGACCCAATGTAATAACTGGTGCGCGTTTGTTTTATCAAACGGTTAGCACGGCTTCAATGGGTAGTCCATGCACCCGACACTTAGCGCTTAACCGTTGGTTAGCCCTTTTTGTATATGCGGTTGGTTCTATGACCCACATGTGCCCGATAGTTTGGCGGTTAGGGGCTGGCGCACCCATAACCGTCCTACAGTTCACACCGTTGGCGCGGTTGCATTCGGTGCCAGGTTTTTACACTTTAAATAGCGTGTGTGCTAGGTTGAATGAAGAAGGGTGCAATTTGTATATGCAGAGACAACAAGCTTGAAGGGAGGACTTCCAGGAAGCCTAACTTCTTCGTTTTTTGGCCAAACGGGGTGCCAAAAAAGACCAACTAGGGGTTTTTTGGACGTTCTGAAGCCATTGGAGCAGTCTATTTGACAGTTTGAGCATTGTAAAGAACATGTTTGAGCACTTTGATCAAATAATAAAAATGATCCATTGGAAGATGGACCAGGAGATGTAGCCCAAGAGAAGGGTGAACTCCTTTATCATTTGCTGTGTTATGTGTTTTATGTTCATTGATTATGTTGCTATTTATATGCATCTTAAATGAGTAAATCCTTTAAATGATGTGTTTCAAAGTTGATCCATTTGATTTTAACACATAAAATTTACTTGCAAATATTTTCAAGATTGCAAGTCTTCTTCATTTTTAGATCAAGTTGGTATCAGAGCACTGGTTTTTGAAGACTTGATTATTTGCAAGTGTTTTGTTTTTTGATGCTCACAAGGTTGAAACTCATAAGAGGAGAAGGTCAACTTGTGGAGCCAAGTTCTCATCCTGCAAGAAGGAAGCATATACAATCACTGCAAGTTTCAAGGAGGAATTCACCAAGTATGGCTCATGAAGAAAGTCATGAACGTGTTCCTGAAGAAGATGAAGATCTTAGAAAGGCTGTCATGGAAATGAGAGAGATGATGAAGATCTTGATGGAAAGGAATGCATTGTTGCAAGGTGAAGGCTCCAACCCTTCAAAGCATAAGGGAGACAGTGGTGATAAAAAACCAAATGGAAATGGAGGGAATGGTGCTTCTCCACCACCCTCTCCTCCATCTTCTTCTTCTTCTTCTTCTACCAATTCAAGACCTCTTCCAAATTCTCCAAAGGGACATGGTAAAACTCCTTCGCAAATTCCTTCATTAAAGCT
>ML793042.1:55740-66505 GCA_009831015.1 Picea engelmannii
TCTTCGACTCAAACGTTGCCATTTGAAGCATGTTTTGGCTATTTGCCCAAATCTCCTTTAGATTTTATCTTTGGGAAGGATATTGCTATCGATGGTCAATATGACATTGATAGGGTAGAAAAGTTCATTGAACAAATTCAGTCAATACATCAAGTGGTACAAGAGCAGTTAGAAAAGAGTCAAGCGAAGTACAAGATGAGACATGACAAGCATCGTGTTGATCACAGTTTCCAAGTTAGAGATGAATTTTGGCTTTACATCAGTAAGGAAAGGCTTAAAGGCGAAGGAAAAAAATTGAAACCGATTTGATATGGTCCTTTCAATATTATCGACAAGATTGGTAACAATGCCTTTCGTTTAGATTTGCCTCCTTATATGCAAATGTATGCAGTTGTTAATGTTGAGAATTTGAAATTGTATGATCCTCCGTTGATTGATGATCATGGAGAGCATGTTCAGATTCCTTCTATAGATGATTTTTCCCCAGAATATCTTACAGAACTACATGAAGACACCATCCTTGATAGGAGAATGCGAACTTCAAAAAAAGGAAATGTGGAGTATCTTCGAGTTGGTCTTAAAGGAACAAATCCAAGCAAAGCCAAGTGGATTGAGGTTAGAAGGGTGAGGGAACTATACCCTCATCTTCACATAGGCTGAAAATAGTCTTTTGGAGGTCCAAAAGCTTCCCAATGGGGAGGTGTGATCAGGGGATCAAATTTTTCTCAAAAATTCAAAGTGCTCAGAATCACTTCAAATTGAACAAGAGCCTAGGCCTCGTCATTGCAAACCCAACACAACTTGTTTGGGTTCAAATGGACGTCGGGAGCGAGAGATATCGTGATCTGTTTGAATCGTCAAACAGGTAAAAAAAGGACACTGACTGTGTAGTCCATACTAGATGACGTGGCATGGGCCATACGATGATGTGGTAGAGATCGTACATCCATATGCTGATGTGGCATGTGATGATGTGGAAATTTTTGATTGGAAGATGTGGTCAAATTATGATGTGACACGTGGCATCATTTTGGTTAATGGTGTGGTGCCACGTGGCCCAGTCATGGGCTACCACGTGGCACCGTTGTATTGGTTATTGGTTCAAAACTTTATGTACTCCATGGGGTTTGAACCGTGGACCTCTCCCATAGTCCAAATTCTTGGCAAGAGCTGCCCTGCCAATGCGCCCACACATTGTTACTTACCATATAACAATTTGCATTTAATTTAAGTTCAAACTATTGTATATGTGGGCGGGGGTCGGGCTGGGGCTTATCCCTAGCCCGTGGTATTTTGTGTTATACCATGCGAACACATACCACACGGAGGGCGCACGTGGGAGTTGTATTTTAAATGGAGCTCCGGTCACACACCGTATATGCCATATGACCCAATGTAATAGCTGGGGCGTGTTTGTTTTATCAAACGGTTAGCACGGTTTCAATGGGTAGTCCATGCACCCGACACTTGGCGCTTAACTGTTGGTTAGCCCTTTTTGTATATGCGGTCGGTTCTATGATCCACATGTGCTCGAGAGTTTGGTGGTTAGGGGCTGACGCGCCCATAACCGTCCTACAGTTCGCATCGTTGGCACAGTTGCGTTTGGTGCTGGGTTTTTACGCTTTAAATAGCGCGTGTGATAGGTTGAATGAAGAAGGGTGCAATTTGTAGATGTAGAGACAACAAGCTTGAAGGGAGGACTTCCAGGAAGCCTAACTTCTTCATTTTTTGGCCAAACGGGGTGCTGAAAAAGCCCAGCTAGGCGTTTTTGGATGTTCTTAAGCCATTGGAGTACTCTATTTGAAATTTTGAGCATTGTAACGCACATTTTTGAGCACTTTGAGAAAATAATACAAATGATCCATTGGAAGCTGGACCAGTAGATGTAGCCCAAGAGAGGGGTGAACTCCTTTATCATTTGTTGTGTTATGTGTTTTTTGTTCATTGATTATGTTGTTGTTTATATGCATCTTAAATGAGTAAATCCTTTAAATGATGTGTTGCAAAGTTGATCCATTTGATTTTAACACATAAAATTTACTTACAAATATTTTCAAGATTACAAGTCTTCTTCATTTTTAGATCACCAAGAGAACCGTGTGCAAAGTCGGTTTCTGAAGAATTACTTATGTGGGCCATTCGGATGGAACCTGTCGAAGGTACAAGTCAACAAAGATGGAGCAGAACAAGGTGGATAGATGTTGAAGGCACAGATGTTAGAGATCCATCTCAGAAGCTGAAGCAAGCGCAGCTCGCTATCACCAAGCTTTACCAGGAAAATAGAGAACTAAGGAAACAGTTAGTAGAAAAGACCCTTGAAGTGTCAGCATCACAAGGCTGCAAAGGAAATGTGACATGGCTCAAGAATCAACTCAGGGAAGCGCAAGATACAATTGTTGATACTGAGAGGGGGGTGAATCAATATCAATTACAATTTAGAAACTTTTTCAACTTATACTTAAACCATTCAGTTATATCCAATGAGAAATGAACAATAGTATAAGAGTTACACCAATACACCATGCACAATATATGAGAAATAATCAATAGTTATTGTTCAAGGGAATTAATGACTTCCAAAGGTAGTTACAACTTCCAAATATAAAGGGAGGGATAAACCTCCATGAGGAAGATACAATCCTCCAATATCAAGAGAGGTTTGACCTATCCATACTTGCCCCTTCCTTCCACCCAAGAATATATGAGAGATAATAAAACTTTACATTAAATCATCACCATCAACCAACCATCACATAGAACCTGATAATGCTTCCTAAGACTTCTTTAACTTCTGAAATTATTCGATTCTTGGAATAATATGATCCTGTATATAATATTACTAAATGTATTCTCTGAAACTCCTCCAAGTGTCACTCCTTGAATCCTCCCCAAAAAGAATTTATAGAGAGAATGGTAGACCTTATTCAATTCTGGTTTATTAAGGAGAGCGAACTTGTACAACATGCCCCACACTCAATATTTAACATCAGATTCTAAAAATCACACACAAGAAACTAAAGCCCATAATATTTCCAATGAAATTTGTCTCACTTCATTTTTATTCTCTATGAAGAAGTTATGACTGTTTTACCCAGAACATTTGTTTATTGACTAGCTTCGGGACTAGTAAAAAACCCTATCTTCCACAGAGTGTATCTCCACAATTATAGAAAATAAAGAGATGAATTGTTTACCATAGGTACTTTGATATTTATTCTCAATACCATATCAATTTCACCATCTAAACCGTTCTAGAAAAAAATTTATAGCGAAAATGGTAAGATGACCTGTAAATAACATAGCTTGGAACACATCACCAAAAGACTTCATCCTCCCTTGAAATTCGACCTTCTTTACTTCCGATTTCCATTGAAATTAGACTTGTGTGTATAATGAATGTATAATAATATGTATTTATACCATTTATGTCACTTCCTTTTAACATTAGGGCCGACCTGACACTTTCTTATTTTGTCATTATTTTCTTTAATTATCTTCAGGGTCAACATGTACTTTCTTCTTCAATTCACTTTTTCATCTTCAAAAATTCATTTCTCCTCAACCATGAGGATACACATGACATTCCGCCTACCAAAAGAAGAAACATGATGTATACTATCCATCCATGGGTGTTGTGTTTGCATGTGAATTTTCCTTAATTTCCAAATACCTTCATCAATCTTACGGTCCAAAACCAATGACTAGGGTTGACATCAATGGCAACAACCAATCTTCCAACAATCTCCCCCTTTGCCATTGATGGCAACACTCATGCTCCCCCTGTCATCATGATCCCAATTTCTCTCCCCCTTTGACATCAATGGAAAAGGGTAGGGCAACTCCCCCTGAGTTCAATGGCATAAACTGACCTTCTTCTTTGGGGCTGCTCCCCCTGAACATGTGGCACTCAATAATACTTCATCCTTATTTTTGGTTTTTGGGACTTTTTCTTCCTTGGAATCCTTTTGTGTGGCTTATGTTTTCTCTCTCTTATTCATGTCTAGGATGTATATGTTGTTCAATCTTCTTGTTGCAGTTGCAACCAATATTCTTGAGTTATTTTTTCCGATTTTACATTTTCGGGAGTCAAACATAAGAGTGTATCCTTGATCACACATTTTACTAACACTGATTATATTATTCTTCAAGTCTCCAACCAATAGGACATTCTTTTCTTTTATATTTTTTCTTCCAAGATCTACTACACCTTCTCCAAGTATTTTGGCAAACAAGTCACCTCCAAATGCAACATTGCCACCCTTTCTCTTCAAGCTGATGAATTTGTCTTGATCCCCGATCATGTGTGAAGATCATCCATTGTCTATGTACCATTCATCTTCTTCTTTACATTCTTCAGTGATCAATGCTATTTGACAATATTCATTGTTTGGAATCTCTTTCCTTCTCCATACTGTAGTTGGCATAGGGACATCTTCATTCATATATCTGCAATCTCGTTCTTTGTGACCAAGATAATTACATTTGTAGCATACAATATTTTTTTCCATCAATGGGGAAAATGAATTATAACTTTTGTTGACAAATACACGATTATTTCCATATCTTATATTTACACCATTCATGTTTCTTGCGTAGTCGTTCCTTTCATTGATTCTGAAATTAATTTCCTTATGTCCAATTTTTTTGCAAGTATAACAATGACCAAGAAAGAAATTTTGATGCCTTGGAGTAAGTGACCTTATTTGTGATGTAGTCCATCTAGGTTCATGATCTACTTTTCTGTAGTTTCCTTCATACTTCGTGAAGGGAGGAGGTCTTCTTGGATATTCATCTCTTTTGTAATCATTCCTTATTTCTGGTATCCCAGTCCACTTCTCATCAACTGTCTGTGTAGATCTTTCTTCAAACTTCTTGTTGGTATTTGCATCTTCTTTGTATGAAGTTTCACCCATGCATCCAAGATGTGCTAAGTCTTTTGGCACTTGAGAGTTTCTTAAGCTCTTCCTCATTGAGACAACTTCTTGTTCAAGTTTCTCACAATCTTCTTCTTTCTTCATCATTTGGACATTCCTTACTTCTCCTATTCTTCTTTCTTCTTCGAGTAGAGTTTTCAAGGAAATGGTTTCTTCTCTTAGTTTCTCAAATTCTTCTAATTGTTTATTCAATCTTACAATTGTCTTTTCACAACTACCCAATTCACTTCTTAGTTTTCTATGCATGTCTTTGAGCTTGCTATTTTCAATCTCAACATGATTCAATTTTTTTAAATTCTCATCTTGTTGTTGAATAATTTATGCTTCATGATTTTATTCTTCTTCATTGGACTTTTCATCTTCAGTGTCATCTCTTTCAATCGTTGGATGAGAACATTCAAATTCAACATGTCCTACTCCTTCACAATTAAAGCAAAAGAACTAACCTCTATTTGCTTCTTTTAAATTTGAGATGTTGTAATTTTCTTCAACTTCTTATTCCCTTGCATAAAGGTATTGTAGCTTGTCCCAAAGATATTTTGATGATGCACATGATCCCACCTTGGATTTCACTAAATCTGTCAATCCATCCAGGATGGTATCTATTGCCAATTTGTTGTTCCTTTTTGCTTCCTTCTGAACTGCAGTCTTTGGTTTCTTCAAAGCATTGTATCCTGAAGAAACTGAGAACCAAACATCTACCCCAAGAACTTTCAAGTAAGTTTCCATTCTATTACTCCAGTATTCAATATTGCTTCCATCAAATGGTGGAATCCCATTTGGAATGTTGTCTTCCATTTCTTCTTAAGATCTTCCTTCTAGTGGTTAAACTGTACTGAAGGTAACCCACTCTGATACCAATTGTTGATACTGAGAGGGGGGTGAATCAGTATCAAGTACAGTTTAGAAACTTTTTCAAGTTATACTTAAACCATTCAATTATATCCAATGAGAAATGAACAATAGTATAAGATTTACACCAATACAAAATGCACAACATATGAGAAATAATCAATAGTTATTGTTCAAGGGAAGTAATGACTTCCAACGGTAGCTACAACTTCCAAATATAAAGGGAGGGATAAACCTCCATGAGGAAGATACAATCCTCCAATATCAAGAGAGGGTTTACCTCTCCATCCTTTCCCCTTCCTTCCACCCAAGAATATATGAGAGATAATAAAACTTTACATTAAATCATCACCATCAACCAACCATCACATAGAACCTAATAATGCTTCCTGAGACTTCTTCAACTTATGCAATTATTCAATTCTTGGAATACTCTGATCCTATATATAATACTACTCAATGTATTCTTTGAAACTCCTCCAAGTTTCACTCCTTGAATCCTCCCCAAAAAGAAGTTATAGAGAGAATGGTAGACCTTATTCAATTCTCATTTATTCAGGAGAGAGAACTTGTAAAGAATGCCCCATGCTAAATATTTAACCTATGATTCTAAAAATCTCAAAAAAGAAACTACAGCCTGTACTCTTTCCAATGAAATTTGTCTCACTTCATTTAGATTCTCTATGAATAAGTTATGACTATTTTACCCGGAACACCTGTTTATTGACTAGCTGCAGTACTAGTAAAAAACCCTATCTTCCACAGAGCGTATCTCCACAATTATAGCAAATAAAGAGATGATTTTTTTACCATAGGTACCTTGATATGTATTATCAATACCATATAAATTTCACCATCTGAACAATTCTATAAAAAACTTTATAGAGAAAATGGTAAGATGACTCGTAAATAACATACCTTAGAAAACATCACCAAAAGACTTCATCCTCCCTTGAAATCCAACCTTCTTTAATTCTGATTTCCACTGAAATTAGAATTATGTGTATAATGAGTGTATAATGATATGTATTTATACCATTTATGTCACTTCCTTTTAACATTAGGGCCGACCTGACCCTTTCTTATTTTGTAATTATTTTCTTTAATTATCTTTAGGGTCGACCTGTACTTCCTTCTTCAATTCACTTTGTCATCTTCAAAAATTCATTTCTCCTCAACCATGAGAATCTGCATGATGTGCCACCTACCAACGGAAAAAAAAAAAATTATGTATACTATCCATCCATGTGTGTTGTGTTTTCATGTGCATTGTCCTTCATGTCCAAATACCTTCATCAATCTTGCGGTCCAAAACCAATGACTGGGGTTGACATCAATGACAAAAACCAATCCTCCAACAACAATCGTACAACTGTGCGAAACACAGAGGATGTCGGAAGAAAGGAATGTGAAGCAATTCAGAGAATGTGAAGTGGCCGAGGAGAAAGTCTGCGTAGATCTTGCTAGTGCGCAGAAGAAACATGATTAACTGAGTTCATTCTTGTATTCTCAAACGTGGCATAGATTTTGATAGTTTTGAAGAAGGCATCACCCTTAAACAATTTTTTCATTTTGGTAACGACGGTGGCAGGCATCAGTCACTCACCACGTATGCACCCCAACAAATGAGCATGAAGAAGAAATCAAGGTCATTACAGTGGATGTTGGGAGTCTGACAAATCACTTGATCGTTCAGATAACTTGTCAAAGGCAGGAATCGACACATCACTCTCCCCATGACAATACCTTGCTAATAACTGAACCACTGTGGAAAAGATAAGTGGTTATGATGTGACTGAATACAGTTGGTTTCTATTTATGGAAAGGCATCATACGAAAGGTCATTTAATAGAGAACATGTAGTTTCCTAAATTCTAGGGATAGTAGCTAGAGAGCAGGGAAGCCCAAATGATTCCCTTGCCTATATATTTTATCCTTTCAATGTAAGCTAGGTTGGTTGGAAAAACTAGTGTAGATAGTGACTATCGAATGTAGTTTTGAGCTCGATCGAAATTTAATGTAAAAGTCCTAAAACTTTGAAGAAAAGATTCTAATTGTAGCCGTTGGATGTATTGTTTCCTTTCTTTGCGTATGTGCTTCTTATATTGTTTATTCATATCTATTTATGTCTGAATTGGAACGTAATTTCGAACCTAGGATTCATTGCACAATGCTCTAGATTCACGCCATTTAGACAAACTATGGTTCCTCTAAGTTAACTCTGAATTCATCCTCAGTGGTGCTCCGAGTTGCTTCATGTGTTTTTCCCCTCTCCACACACAATGATTTTAAATTGAAGACTGTTGCTTACTTAGCCTTTATCCTCTCAAATTTAGTCACCAAGTCATTTGTTTCTATCTTTTTCTTAAATCGACTCCATATCCCAAGGTCTTAATCTCTTTCGCCATTAGAACCAAAAATTATTATTTAAAGGTGTTAAATCTAGCCGACAACTTAAATCCATATCTTGTACCGAGACAAAGTCTCCCGAGAGAGCCCTCTCAAGGTCCGAGATAAGCCTCTGTCATTTGTTTCTCAGCCAAATGAAGTTTAGAGAGAGATAACAGGTCAGTTCCATAGTATATAAGAGATGATCATAACATATAGAAGTGTCTCTTCAGTTGACTAACATGAAAGTAATATCAAGAAAAAGAAAGAAATTCAAATGACAAGCCTCTTAGAAAGAATTCTTAAAGACTCATCATCTATTTGAGCACATACATCAATTTTCACAAATCATAAAAATAATCCTTAATGGAAATGATGTTCTTTCACTTGATATCTAGTTAGTTGACATAATGCATAATCATGAAAGTAATTTTCATGAAATTTCAATGAAAGAACTAATCAATATTTATCAAAAATGTAGTACCATCTATTCTTTTTCACTTAATGCAACATGCCAACAAACCGAAGTCTTCAAAGGAGTATATTAGAACTAGATAATAATAGCAAGTTCCAATATAATATTCTAAAAAACATAAGATAAAATGGATATGTATGAAGATTTTGAATAAAAATACCAAATCCAGATTCAACAACTAGTTCCCTTGTACAAAAAGAATCCAAAACAATGTATGGAAAGATAAATTAGCCTTTCTATTATCCAAAATTCCTCCTATGACTGTAATTCAAAAAAAGAAAAATATCACAAAAGTGTGAGTTCCCTTTCTCCTGGTCTAGCCTCTCCTCCTACTATTGATTTTTTTCTCTTTTGTATACCATCAAAATCCAACCTTTTACCAAAAATCCTACATACCATATTTCTTCACTTTTTGTCTTTCAATTCGATCTCATCTCCCTCTGATTTTACGTGTCCTATAGCCTTAATTAGGTGGTCTCTTAATTCATCAAACTCCACTTGGAAATCATATTGCGATCTCTTTTTCATATATCTATACATTCCTTGATCTGTTGATCCCTTTCTTATCGAGATATCTTATACCAATATTGGGATATAATCTTGTGATCTTTGGTGTGGCAGTCACCTAGGTATTTTTTTCAAACACTATGTTTCAAATCCTTGGTGTTTGTGCTCCTCCAAAAATGTGATTTGATGATATTTCAACGAAAATGTGTGTTATCAAATTATATTTAACTTTTTCTATTACACATGCTTCATTTCCTTTACCGACATGACCTACACTTCAAAGCCCAAATAAGAGAATTTTTAAAAGAAAGAATTGTTGTGTAAAAAGACAATCAAGAAGATATTTATTTCACTTGGCTAAATTGCCACTTTTTGTCCTTTGTAAAATGAGGGGATATCTCCTCTATTAAATCATCACAGTAATAGTATGATGCGTGGAATTATTTGCAACCGGTCACCAATTCACCGAGGATCTACTTGATAATAAAACTTTCAAAACAAAGGTAAGACCTATCCCAGTAAATTATGTTAAGCACCATTATTATCTAACCTAACCTTCTAATTAACATCCCTACCGGAGTACTGAGAGGCCATGCTTATTACTTTTGAACATAAAAAATTAACCAACTCACCTGGAGATCGAGGGTAAACATAACATGATGTGCGAAAAAATCCTAGTCTAGTCTAACTAGTTCATCGGCTCACCAAAAGATCGAGGGATTATTTAAAGGTTAATAATGAAAATCAAAACTCAATCTAGTCTCACCAAATAATTGTTAGAATATAATGGTTGTGCTCATTTTACCATAGACAATATCACTACTGTCACCCAACCATAGGCCAAAGCCACCCTCCGAGCACCTTAACCTTGACAGAGAATCATTCTGGAAGCAAACCTGTAATAACCGGATTTAATTTAACCTCTAGTAATTATACAACAAGAAAGTAATTTCTACTGGTTTATAAAAGTTCAATAATTCCAAAATATTTTAACACGTACACATGTAATTTTAACAATGAATAATAAATTTAATAACAAATTAATACAAAAACGATGCATAATTCTAAATGAATACCTGAACCTGATGTTAAATACCCTTTGTTTGTCCAAATGCCTTCTTGACCGCTGTTGTACCGTAAAACACTACCCAAAACCATTCCTCCCTACCAACTAGGTAGCTCCCTAGCTCCAGGATATCAACGGATATCCTGGCCCTCCGTGCCCAAAACCCCCAACAACTCCGGTGCACTATATCAATGCTCCTCCCAAAATTTCACTCTCTTTGCCAATCCAGAGCTCTCCAAAATTCATCCCTTGAACCTCCGTAGCCCCTCCTCTCGTCAACCTCCTTCCTCCTTATTCCTCCTTCACCGACTCATGCCTTTTAATTCCTTACCTACCCCCCCATTAATGCCCCTTATCCCTCCCTTTAATATTTTATCCTCTCAGGATTAATAGGTTATCACTTGTTGGGTACGTAACCTTTTTATAATATATCTTATTAATCTATTAAATCTATTACTCATGTTATTAAATGTAATTTGTAGTTAAATTATTAATTAATTAATCACAATTATATCCTTTAATTAATTAATAACTCACTTAATT
>ML793042.1:78065-107375 GCA_009831015.1 Picea engelmannii
CTATTACTCATGTTATTAAATGTAATTTGTAGTTAAATTATTAATTAATTAATCACAATTATATCCTTTAATTAATTAATAAATCACTTAATTAATATCATTAAATCATATTTGTTTAATTAATACCTTGTTAACACAATTAATCCCCTAATTAGTTTTACTTTATAATTTCTTAAACATTTATCCAACTAGGGTCATTACAAAACCCTAGGCTAGATAGCCAAACAAAGGGTAGCGCATCTTCCTCCAAGGATAGTGCACCAAACAAGAGCTAATCAGATAGTCCAAACCATAACCAAGATATAGTCCAAGCCATAACGAAATCTTCTAGTTGCAACAACATCTCTCCTCCAGACTTGCGCACAAAACTGCCCAAATACAATGCGCACAAGTGTGCTCTACAATTCTGAGAATGCTGGCTAGAATGAAGACTGGCCTCATGTATTTATGATAAATTTGGCAGACTGCCAGGGCCGACTTCTCATTCTGGGTACTAATTCTTTAGTATATAATATTTCTTCTAGCCGACTTCTTCTCTTGGAGACTAATAACCTAATACAAGTTATCCTCTTGAGCCGACTTGTCTTCTAGGGTTATTAGTCAACTCATTAGGGTTTCATCTTTCTTCCTGAAATATTCTTTTCTCGTCAGGTTTACATGTGGAGGTAAATACCTCCTGCAACTACCATAATATCAACACTCCCTTCTAGCTAGGGAGGTATTACATGTAATGGTCTTGAGCACAAACATAACATTCACCCGGTAGCATCAACATAGTCGTATATACTATTTCATGATTAAATCATGAGTGCCATCATCACTATCAGTGTCATCAACTACACCATCTCTCGAAACCATACTCCATCTAAGTAATCAGACATGATGCTGGATAAGTCACTCACTCCATAGAGTAACACAAGAAACATTCTTCTAATCCAGACCTATGTCCTAGAAGAATAAATGTCCTGGACCATCTTCCATCTAGGAAGTCTCTGTCCATTGGTCATCCATCTGATAATCATTTCCAACACTGCTGATAGTCTTCAAGGCAATCATAATAATATCATTCAATAGAACACAACTATGTCTATCCATAGTAGTATACAACTACAATCCAGTGGTATACTACCATACCAAGTAGCACACAGATACTTGATCAATGACATATAATCATAATCAGTGGAACACATCCACCACAGTAGCATACATATACTATCCAGAGACATACAATCTCCATAACAATCATCTGATATCACCCTGCACAGAAAACATTGTTATGATATAAACTGAATCATTTGGGACATTCTTCCACTCACATCTGTGAGATATGGAAGAGCATCTTCTCTCAAAAGGTCAAACATCAATGATGAGCAATCTGGACTATTCTTCGCAAGCAAGGAAGAATAACTGTCTCGATTTCTGAGCCTGGACCATTCCTCCAACACTAAACAAAGTGTAACCTGGAGAGAATGAGTCTGCCCTAAGGAATGTCTGTCCCTGCTTGTTGAACCTATACCATTCCCCACCCTGGGCCATTCCTCCAACACTAAACAAAGTGCAACTTGGAGAGAATGAATCTACCCTAAGGAATGACTGTCCAAACCATTTCCAAAGGAAATGAATTTCCTGCACCAACCTCCAAAATAGACCATTATTCGAATCTTCTCACAACTTTGATCCTCAAAAGAATGACTGTCCCGTGAGGCAGACTAGTATTCTTGATTAACCATCAAGAAGAGAGACTATCCTAGACCATTCCCCATGTTAACCACAATGGGAAATCGTTGTCTATGGTACATTAGCAATCCATCGAACCATTTTCATCATGAAAATGACCGTTCAATCTGGACCATTTTCCGAACTGGAAAATGCTTGTCTTTCAGAAATCTCAAACCACTTTCCGAACTGGAAAGGAACTGCTCATCCTGGACCATTTTTCGAACTGAAAAATGACTGTCCATAAATCAATAACACGTCAGTGCTCCCTCCCAACCTAGGAGTTATCTCTTCTATTTTCAATAAGGAAGTCATCTCCATGAGCTCCATCTTGAGTACACAAACTCTTTCATTTTGGATAGAAGCTTTACCAGAATGTCTTCTTATCTTCTCATTTGTGGAGATATATATTTGAGAACAACTTTCTCCTTTCTGGACTTCATCATAGAGAATGTAATGCTTGATCTCAAAATGTACTTCGATCTTTCTGGAACACTAGCTTTTCTTTGAAGGCTTCATATAGCTTTGATCAATAAAGTATATCATCGTTGGATTCCTATTTGTTTCCTACTAGCTCATAACATCGTGGCAAGGGTCAAACTGAAACATATCCATGTGACACTTCTTCTGTCATCATGAGATCTTTGTCATGGATTGGCAATCCATCATCCTGATCTTCTGAGTAATCATCTTGATATAATATCTCTGTTATAGAAAGTCTTCACCACACTTTTGTTGTGCATTGGAGGTTCTCCATCAAGTTGTCTTATTTCATATGCATATAAGGGTCTCTTTATGGTATACCTCAAATCTTTGAGGTTTCTCTTCATACGCTCTTTGTTCAATTATTCTTGGAGAATAGTCTTTGCATTCATCTGATGTAAACTCCATTCCATGGATATTGCGGATGATATAATGGCTCATGTAGAGGTATGTCTAGTTTACTTGGAACAAACAATCATCATAGTCTTCTCCCTCCATTTGGGAGAACCTCTAGTTCTGGATCTCACAATGCTTTTATTCATGAGTCTTCCATACATTATTTTTCATCACAACTTTTCAGTTCCTCTGCTTGATTTCTTTTAGTGAGTTCATATCAGGCTGGTAGCCTTGTGATTATTGATACAATAATTGGTTGTTCTAACTTTTCTTTCTTTCATCATAGGATCATGGATGTGGATGGACAACCATAGATACCTTTTAAGGCTTCTTTTGGAAGAAGACTTCTTCTAAGGTCAAGTTGAATATGTATTTCTTTTCATGGCTGTTACTTCATCATCTTCAATGGATCATAGGATTTAAGATTATCTCCCTCCTAATCCTTGCTTCATGCATGAATGCATGCTCTTCTTGGAAGTATATAATCATCTCCCTCCATCTAACATAATCCATGCTTCCATCTGCATATTTATTTCCTTCTGCAAGGTGTCATAAGTCTTTCTCCAATTTCCTCTTGATTGCTAACTTCTTTCTATCTTTACTTCTTCTAGGTTTCGTTAAGATTGATTCTGATTTTGGCTTATCTTGCAGCTGTTACTTATAACTTCCACATGAATTGTTTGATGTACTTCATTCTTTCATGTGTATTGTCTTGTCTTGGAGTCATAATGACAACAATCCTTATCTTTTTGTTCTTCCATAGGTATAGTTTCTCTTGGAACATATTATCTTCTAAGAAATAAATATACAAGATATGTACATAGACTATGCAAACAAGGTATGTACAAGAACTATGAAGAATATTGTTACCTTGTCTTTAAAATAAGAAGTTTGTTTTATCCTGCTTGGTCTTTCTTGAGAGTTTCCTTTCTTTGGCAACTGATGCTTCATGTGTCTCCTTCCTTTTCTTCAACTTGCGGCAAATGCATCCCATGTCTTGGGAAGACCATTGAGTACTATGTTTACCAATTCCTTATCTGAAATGATCTCTTCAATAACTTGTATTTGATCTCTTAACTGAGAGATTCTCACAAAGTATGTTGTTATGTTGTCATCATCATTCATCTTCATATCACGGAGCTCATTCTTCAAACTCATTACTTGTCCAATGTTTCTGACTGAGAAGAGGTTTGTTAGGGCATCGTACATCTTCTTCGATGAGTCAAGATGGGAGATGTAGGGTATCAAGTGGTCTTTTATAGAGTCCACTATGATACTCATGGCATTGATGTCACTGGCTTTGAAATTCTCCATAACTACAACATTTTGCGGTTCTTTCTCTTTTCCTTCTTCAAACTCTGGTTCCATGATCTTTCCTTTCACATTATCTAGCACTTTATTCTTGGCAAGGATGAGGTCAATCCTTGTATTCCATGCTCTGAAGTTAGAAGCTCCATCTAACTTGTTTTCTGGATTCATAGAGTAATTCATGGCTGCTTTGACTTGGTCAACCCTAGATTTGACCAAAGGCTCAAACTTGACATCTTGGCTTGCTGAGAGTACCAGGAGATGCACTAGGCTAGAGTGCACTAGTTTATCTAGAAATTAGGTCAATCCCTTCACTTAAGATGCCTCAACGAGAGGTTTAGGGTTTATGCAACTACACCTACTAGTAACACTAGTGACAGTGCTTTAGTAACTACTCCTGCTAGAAACCCTAGCGACAATTCTTCAATGAGCTTAATATCCTTATGGCTATGCTTCCTTCCAGTGGTTAGACTGAATGAAGGAGGTGTGGGCCCATAACCTGTTAGAATATGATGGATGTGCTCATTTTACCATATTCAATATCACTATTCTCACCCAACCATAGGCCGAAGCCACCCTCCGAGCACCTTAACCTTAACAGAGAATCATTCTGGAAGCAAACCCTAGGCTAGATAGCCAAACAAAGGGTAGTGCATCTTCCTCCAAGGATACCGCACCAAACAAGAGTTGATCAGATAGTCCAAACCATAACCAAGATATAGTCCAAGCCATAACGAAATCTGCTAGCTACAGCAGCTGCAACAACAACTCTCCTCTAGACTTGTGCACAAAACTACCCAACTGCAGTGTGCACAAGTGTGCTCTCCAGTTCTGAGAATGCTGGCTAGAATGAAGACTGGCCTCCTATATTTATACTAAATCTGGCAGACTGTCAGGGCCGACTTATCATTCTGGGTACTAATTCTTTAGTATATAATATTTCTTCTAGACGACTTCATCTCTTGGAGGATAATAACCTAATACAAGTTAACCTCTTGAGCCGACTTGTCTTCTAGGGTTATTAGCCAACTCAATAGGGTTTCTTCTTGCTTCCCGAAATATTCTATTCTCACTAGGTTTACACATGGAGGTAAATACCTCCCACAACTACCATAATATCAACAATAATCAGCGCATCAGGCCACCAGGGATTGGGAAGGCTAAATAAAGGTATTGGAAGGAAGATAATACCAACCACCAGAGCACCGGTCCACCGGGCCACTTTGGGACTGGAGTTATTTTTATTTAAGGGTTTTATTAGGAGGTTTTAATTGGATAAAGAGTAGATTATATATATATAAATGAGAATAAGAAGAATGGAAAACCAAACACCCAAGAAAGGAAACCATGAAACCATGCTTTCAAATAAAATAAGACAAAACCAAATGCAAATGAAAGCAATGTTTTCCAAAATTCAAATAGGGGACCCTTTAATTTTGTCAAAAACAAAAGGGGGTTGTTGAGGGCTCAACAAATGGTTATGCACTAGGAGAACCAATTATCTATGTTATCAATGCATGGAGCTTAAGTTTATTAAAAATTAGATGATAACTTACGCAAGATTCTTAGACATTTCACAAGATCTTAAGGGTCCTACATAAGATGAATTTAGCAATATAAAATCATAAATTTCGAGTACTTGATATCTACTATATCTTTAAATAATGAATCCCTGATAGGGAAAATTTCATTTTTTACTATCCTTATACTATTGAATAGAAAATGGTACAACTCTGGGGTTTTATGATAAGTAGACATCCATATACGTGTAAAATATACCTCTTTTTCCCGACATTTCTTCATTTCCTGTGAGCATCCATAGCCCCAAAAACAATGTCTTAGTACCATACAAGCATGGCCCCACTGCTGTCACACACCCAACCCCCTAAGTATCATTTTAAGGGATGGGGCATAAAATTTTCCCTTTACTACTACTCCTTTCAATTTCTCGACACAAGGACACCATCGCCTTATGCTCATTGAGAGTCTTCCAATGACTATAAGTTTGTTCAAAATAGAGTTTTGGATTGATAGTTGTGGATTTCTGAAATTTTCAGGATGTCATTGGCCAAAGGCCACTCCCTCACCATGTGGCACCCACATGGATCTACTTCATTCGTACCAGCCGACAGAGTACTAACGTGACTAAAGTCATCATCCTCTATCGGTGATGTGGACACCGGAGGACAAGGTCACAGGGAAAGTTCCTACCAAGATTTCGCAGCTTTGGGCCTTCAACACTCTATTAGTTTTATACAATCTTAAAACCTCCCAATGCTCTGAATTTCTGAGGACTTTTCCCATCTAGAATCTAGGGTGGGGAGGTGTCCACCCTCGGGCCTAACGGTTTATGTTTGTTCACTCTTAACACATGGCCTATGATCGACGATGGTCCCACACTTATTTCATGGCCAGTCCCGCATTGACATGTGGATTTTCTCTAACATGTCATATCATCATAACATACAAGGACTCGCTAAACCAGATGTTGACACTTGTCTAGCTCTTATAGGATTATTAAATTAATTAATCATTATCATAATAACTTCCTGCTCTTTCTTTATTAATCATTTATTTAATCACTATTAGGGACAATTAATCTTCATTAAAATAAATTAGCCTTGTAAATTCAATTTTTACTTGGCCTAAATTATCGGTCCAGTTAAACTAAGGATTACTCCCTTTTTCCCTTGGAAATCCAACATTTTGAGATGGATTAGTGTTAATTGTTATATTAAATCCTCATCACATTAACTCATAGTCAAATCATATTACTAATTAGTTTTTAACTAATTATATTATAATGTAATCATAATAAATTATATTATAATATAATTAAATATGTTAACTTGTACTTAGGGTCATTAATATCAAGTACTATGTAAATCTCTAGACTTCGGTGTATTTACTCTCCATTCCCTTATGCACGTACCCAGAATTCCCAAACTCTGAAGTTCCGAAGAGGGTCCCACTTACAATATATTGTAATGCAAATATAATTTAATTATATTAGATTACAATATAATGAATTACATTAAATTCTTAACAAAATTAATTTCATTGGTTTAATTACATTAAATATAATATAATGTGATTAATTATATTTAATGTTCATGCAAACATTGGAACAAGAGAAGGTAGGTCCACGCCTTCAACCATTTTAGCTCATGCACTCTATCACCCCACATATCTCGAAGTCTTGAAGTCCAGAACTCTCATAGTCCCAAAGTTCCGAACAGGTCAACACTTATACATGTTACACATTAAATAATAATTTTTAAATGGGAAAGGGATTGGCCTCATCCAGGTGCAAATATTATAATAAAATTTCATTATTATATAATATATTATATTACACCCCTTTGGAAATTACGTCTGGGTTTATTAAATCCCCAATATTATATTTAATATTGGAATTAGAGAAAACTCTCTAGGTCAACTCCTTTGGCTCTTCAACACACTCTCCATTCTCAAACCTTTCGGAGCCCCGGAGTCCCGAAGGGGCCTCATTTCTATTATGTCGTGATACACATACAATCAATTATTTTGGATTATAATATAATAAATTGCAATAAAGGTTCATTATAATCAATTACATTAATTTGATCACATTAAATATAATATAATACAATTGATTATATTTAATATTTATGCAACTTTGGTACAGGAAAAGGTAGGGTTCAAGCCTTTGAGGATTCTAGCTCTTCCATCACCCCAAACATCCAGGAGCCCCAAAGTCCCGAAGTCTCGAATACCGCGAGATGGTTAAGGCATTTAGTCATGGGTTATTTCCTGGTGTACTTTGACATTAGAATAGTATTAAATTATATTTCTTTTGGTCTCAGGCCTTTTATTCTCTACAAATGTTAACCTCCATTTTCCAGAATAATAATAATAATAATACATACATAATTTAAGGAAATTAGTCTTAATGAAAATAATTTCCTCAACAAAAAATTTTACATTTCTACTGAAAATTACAGCCCACCACAATTATGGGGATTCTTCCCAAATTTATAGGAAATTTTACACAAGTTTAGCATAATTGTTATTAATACCCAAATGAAATCTAAAGGGTTGTTGTACTTCGATTTCAAGTAGGAAGTGTCATGTTTAATTCCAAAATTATTTTTCCTTACTACCTATTTATAATGACTTTTGCATTTTTAAATATTTGGGTTGTTTCCCTAAAGTCCAAACCTAGATCTGATATACTCTAAGTTTTTTGTAATAAGGCTTGAGGACAACTAAAATATAACACTAATATGCATAAATAAATCTCTCTGTTTTTGGATGCTTTATAGATATTTTTAATTACTCATTCATCATTGTCAATGCATGCATTAAACTGTGCAACACAGTCAACCACAACATTCTCTCCCAGAAATCTTATTTTAACACATAGATAATCAAGAGATAAGGAAGTAAATCATATGAGATTCAACTAAAACATTCTCTTCCTTTTACCTAAATTTCTCAAGCCACTTTTGTCAGAAATTAAACTTACACAACTCTAAAACACAGTCTATAATTTTCTCTGAACTTAACACTATAGAGATTTAGCAAAATATAATTATATAGAAACTAGATAGTACTGCAACTGCTGAAAGGGGTTTGCTTTTCCACCCCCTATTAGGAAAAACAATTCCTGGAAGGATTTACCACTGGCAACCCCCTACTCAAATCATGATGCCCTGAAAGAGATTCTTCCTTCTGTTTAGCAACAACTAGGGATGGAATTCACTCTCCTCCTCCGATGGTAATTCTGGCATATTAGTTTTGTATCCACCAAGCAAGGGAGGTTGTTGTGATTTCTTACTCAATCACTCCATGTTTCTGCAACTCTGTTTATCATCTTGATTAGAAAAATGCTGCCCAACAATTTTTATACGTGGAAACATATTTGTTTCTCTGTTCTCTTCAGAACCAAAGAGCTTCACATGTTGTCCCTCTTAAGAAATGGTCACTAGACCCATTTCTCTTGCATCCTCTCCTCTGCACATGATTTTTCCTTCCTTTTCTTTCCTTCCTCAACAAGATTGTGTGGGTCCATTTTTCCATTTCATGGGTTCGATCAGGAAGTTTCCATATGGGTACTCTGCCCATCTCCCATTGATTCTTGAGAAAGACTTCCCAACCACCAACTTGAATGGTAATTAAATTCTTTGGGTTAGAGGACTACTCTGGGTATGAACAATTTCAATTCCTCGGTGGTCTACCTATCGTTGTGTTCTTTATGTACAGTAGTGAACAAAAATGGGTATGCATGTTTCATGGCATCCTCCATTTCCCATGTAGATTCATTTGGACCAGAGTGTTTCCACTACACGTTGACATGTGCAATGGTTTTGTTCCTGAGTGGTATTTTTTTCCTATCTATTATGCATTGTGGATCTCGCAGGAATTCTCCCTCTAGTTCCAGCTAAACCACAAACCAATCAATTATATGATTAGAATCATGTACATATTTCTTCAGTAATGAAAATGGAAAAAATTGTGTGCTTTCACTATGGGAGGAAGTGCTAGTATATATGCTATAGGCCCCACTCTATCCAAAAATTCAAAGGGTCCACAAAACTGAGGTGACATATTGGCACAAGTTCCCATTATCAAGGAAATTCTTCTGGGCCTAACTCGAATATACACATGATCCCTTGCTTTGAACTCTCTAGGAGTATTCTTTATGTCTGCATAGCTTTTCTACCTATCCTAAGCTATTTTTAGATTTTGTTTTATTTGAACTACTTTTTCTTCCATTTCTTTTAGCATATCTAGCCCGAGTGTAATTATGTCTACTAGGTTATTGCATATGATTGGGATATTGAATTTCCTACCATAGAGAGCCTCAAAAGGACTCATATTTAATGACTCGTGATAGCCATTGTCATAGGAAATTTCTACTAGTGGTAGCTATTCTTCCGATTTCCTGGGCTAATGCATCACATGCATCCTTAACATGTCCTCTAAAACTTGGTTGACCCTCTCTATATTTCCATTAGTTTGAGGGTGATAGGTTGTAATAAATAGCAATTTAGTTTCAAAACCAACAAAAAAGATTTCAAAAAATTTGAAGTAAATTTTGTATCTTTGTCTGATATGATTTCCTTAGGCATGCCATGCAGTCTAAATATTTCTTTCATGAAAATATTGGCCATATATATTTCCTTGTAGGTTGATTAAATAAAGGGATAAAGTGACCAGCCTTTCTCAACTTGTCCACACCTACCATAATATCATCATTTTTCTTAGTTTATTTAGGCAATCCTGTGATGAAATCCATGGAGATGGTTTCCCATTTCCATTCTAGAATTGGTAGGGGATGCAACAGCCATGCTGGGTGTCGGTGATCCTCCTTAACCTAATGACATTCTAAACATTTAGCTAAGTAATCAACTATGTCATTTTTTCATTCTAGGCCAATAAAACCGTTTCTTAGTGGTTGTGATCATTTTCTGAGAACCAAGATGACCAATATATGGTCTTTTATGCAGTTCATCCATTATGAACCTATTCAAGTCATCAAAATTTGGAATATACAACCTACCTTTTTAAGTTAGCATGCCATCATTCAACAATTGATAGCCTCATACTTCAGCCCCGTGGGATCTTGATCTAGGTATGATTTCACAGTTTTGAAAAATGAATCTGGTTCTTGTGAACTTTTTACTTTTTACTTGATGTTTGTTTTACAGGTACTTATAGTTTCCAAGTGAATCAATTTCATACTTCTACTAAGGACATCGACGACCCTATTTTATTTTCCTTTAATATATTTGATTTCAAAATCAAACTCACTAAGGAGAGACATCCACCTACCTTATCTAGCATTGAGTTTGGGATGGTCAAACAAATATCTCATCCCACTATGGTTTGTCATAAGTAGGAATCTTCTTCCTAGGAGGTAATGCCTCCACATTTTTAAAGCATGTACTATGGCATCCAATTCCAAATCGTGTTTCACATAATTTATTCCATGCTCATTCAATTTTTTGGACTTGTAGAAAATCACATGCCCTTCCTGCATGAAGACTCCTTTGAGGCCTTCCTTGTGGGCATATGTACACACAAGGAAATCCTTGTTTGGGTATGCAATTTTTAGCACAGGTGCTTTGGTTAGAAGGTGTTCGAGCTGCTAAAAACTCTCTTCACACTCTGTTGTCCAAATGAATTTAAATCCCTTTTTCTAAAGGGAGGTGATTGGATAACCAATCTTGGAAAACCCCTTTATGAACCTTTTATAGTATTCTTCTAGGCCCATAAAAGATATGATATTAGATACATCCTTTGGGTTAGGCCAATCCATAATGGATTTGATCTTGTCAGAATCAACCGCCACTCCTTCTTTAGAGATAACATGGGCTAAGTAATGGACTTGTTTTTGGAAGAAGTCACACTTACTAAACTTCACATAGAGATTGTTCTCTCTCATCACTTGAAGCTCTAACTTGATATGTTCTTCATGTTCTTCCCTACTCTTAGAATATATTAGGATATCATCAATTAAAACCAACACAAATCTGTCCAAGAACTTGTTGAGCACGTTATTCACTAAGCACATAAAGGTGGTTGGTGCATTGGTAAGCCCAAATGGCACCACCACAAATTCATTGTGCCCATACCTTGTCATAAAGGTTGTTTTGTAGATGTATTCATCCTTAATTTGGACTTGATGGTATCTAGATCTCAAGTCAATCTTGGAGAAAATTGTAGCACCCCTTAATTGGTCAAACAAGTCATCAATTCTTGGCAGGGGATACTTATTATTATTGGTCATGTTGTTGAGTTTTCTATAGTCTATACACAACCTAAGTGTGACATCCTTCTTCTTCACAAACAATGATGGTGCTCCCTATTGGGAAAATTAAGTATTGCATTAAATTCCCACTTAAGTGTCAACCAAGTTCGTAAGTTGATGAACTACAAACACAATATGTGAAAGAAAAGGACAAAAGTATATCCTACTTTATCTTTCAAGGAGCAAGAGAGATAGTTAAACTATCAATCATTCATTGAAACATAAAGCAACTTGAAAAAAAAAACTATTGTGACACTCCACACAGTTAATCAAAAGTCAATCCAAAAGACCGTGCCTCTATCCAAAATGTATGAATCATAATCTGTGTATGTGAAGAAATCAACCTACTAGCTAATACACAAAACATGTAACTAATTGAAAAAAGAGTGGTAATTACCCAGGAAAGTGTCTATATCAGTCAACTGAATGGGGCCAATCAAGTCCTCATGTAATTGTGTTACTAACCTACAATAATAATAACCATCCGTGAGAGAAATTCTGAATATCTAACTTATCCTCAACACTAAACACTCACTTCATGACCAACATGAAAGACTCAGACAGTAGGTTGGAGTGTAGAGGAATGACTCTAGATGAGCCTTGCCACTAATCTTGATACTTCGATTGGTATGTGAAGCAGTGAGGCTATCTTTAAGTTATAAAAGAAAACTTACAACTATCAGCAAAAGGATGTAAACACACAACTTGCAGACAATTTAACCTAAGATCTTGTTCCTTGAAATATAATCTTATTTTTTATTGAATCACCTCTAGAGGTTGCACAACACTCAACAAAAGGAAAACTTAAACCAAAAATAAAATTTCTTGTCAATGAATTGAATATTTATGCCCTTAATACCACATAACTTGAACATAGTATGTAGGAACCAACTTAACCACTTGTGAACACAATCCAACTCCTGAACAGTAAAAAATATATGATATGTCTTAAGTTTCTCTGATATGACTTGAGGTCATCAAAAATATTTTATTGATTCTTAATATTAATCCTTACTATTCAATATAAACAAACAAGTCGGTCCTTTAAGGAGATGAGAGTTGCAGCATGATCATGCCATTCATTCAAGGATCTCTACTTCATTCATAAATGAATCCTTATTAGCCAAAGACAACAATTTAAATCATTTTAGTATAATTTCAAGTCAACAGACATTAGATAATGCATTCCTTTGATTTAGTTCATATGTTTGACCACACGAGCTATAGCTTAATTGATGAGAGTATGAGATATTCAGATCATACACTTATGACTGTTTGATTTATCACTCGAACCTGAAACATGTTTTAATAATTAGCTTATACATGAAGGAGTTACACTTGCAATTCTTAAAAAGACACAAACACTAACACTCATTCACACAGCTAACTTTCTGTATAAATATGTTCCATTGGATTAAGGGCAGTTCAGTGTATTGCATATAGAAAACCAACAGTGGACATTAAATATACAAGAACTTAAATAAAATCTCTAGTTCATAAACCACTCAATGTAATTCCATATATGTAACATAATCATAGAAAATGAAGAATGAATATTATACAGGAAACTCAACTCACCGGGGGAGGTGGGCCCTCGACTTCCCAAGTAGTGAGTGAGAACGGATTTAGTAACTCACAGATACACAAACAAAATGAACCAAGACCAAAGTTGTATTAAGAAGGAATATATATCAAACTCACAAAATTTCCATTAATATGTTCAAATGTGTATCTTTACAGCACTGCACAAATCCAAGATTACATTAAGAAGAGTAAAATACCAATCAAATGTGTACATAGTATCTTCACATATATATCAAGATCTAGCTTTTACAAGATTACATTGACCTCCCTTGTTCTCATAAAGCCAAGAGGTAAAAATGGTTATGAAACTGAAGTATCCAACTGACCTGGATTTCCCTTATCCTCGAATACAATATTTGGAAATTGATTCAAACAAACTAGATATTGTTACAATTCTAAAATCCCAACCCTGATCTGGTGTTGCATTGAAGATATTCCTGCAAGTTATTTTGAAACTCCATGCTGAGAAAAAGGGGGTTGGGTGTGAATCAGGAAGTCAACATCCATTCCAATGGTCATACCAACAATACCCATATAACCAAATCCGAACTAGGCGTTCGCAAATAGGAGGAGCCACAATCATGGGTATCAGAATGCTTGTGTTGATACGAGAATGCCTGAAATGGTGCAAGAACAACTAGTACAGTCAAAAGAGGTAAGCATAACTTTTGTCATTGGTAAAACATAGCTTAATAATCCTAATTAATTCACTAAGAACTTAGAAAATACCAAAATAAGACAAATTTTACCTCATGCACTAATCAAGACCTTAAGCTTGTAAAAGAGTGGAAGTGGGTGACAATAAGTTGGGTTTAGATGTCTAGATAAGGGAAATAGTGGCCAAAAAGAGTGTCTGGTGAGTTACAAAATGGGAACTCAACACTCCCCAAGGAGACACACTAGGCCAAATGTAACCTTTGTCCAACATCTCCTTTAGTTGTAGTTTGAGCTCAACTAGCTCTCGTGTACTCATTCTATAGGGTTCCCTAGACATTGGCACCGCTCCGGGTACAAGTTCTATTGAAAAATCAATATCTCTTCTTGGAGGTAGACCTGGTATCTCTTCTAGAAACACACTTTTACACTCTCTTAATATAATATGGTCCTATAGGCTTGGTTTATTATCCTCAACATAGTTCAACACTTGTATTGCATACAAAGGACATCCTTTTCTGTAATACTTCTTCACTTGAATAGATGATATTTGTCTCACTGAGATAGGATTTTGAATTCCTTGTAGGGTTCATTTCCTCCCTTCATCATCTTCACAATTTAATGGTTTATTATAATAGTCCAACATGGATTTATGGGCAGCCAACCAGTCCATGCCAATCAACAAGTCATAAGATCCTAAATGGAGCATGTTTAGGGTTGCTTGGTTGAGCAACCCATTCAAAATGAATTGGCATGCTAGTATGACCTTTGTCACCTTTCTTTTTGTTCCAGTGGCTAGTTGTACTAGCCATGATTTAGCATGTTTTACTTCTTGCAATTTAAATTTCTCAACAGTTTGAGGGGAAACGTAACTCAGATTAGAACCAAGGTCAATTAAAATGGAAACTAGATGGTTGGCAATCATACCTTCAATCTCCACCATTGAAGTTTGGTGGTCAGCTTGTCTATTATCTAGGGCTGCATAAATTTGTGGCATGTTCCTAGCCACATCCTTGACTATGGTAGCCTCATGGATGTTGTAGGTCCTCCTATTGTCCTGTTTCCTATGTGGGAAGTCCCTTAGAAAAAAAAATTCTCCACATCCCCAAAATTTCAAGGGTTCTTTCTTTGTATTATTTGTCTTTCCTGGGGAGGATCCAAAGGGTTTATTACTAATTTCTTGACATACCTCATCAGCTCAAGAAATTTGTTGATATATTCATCTATTGTGAGTTGTCCTAGATTGAGTTCATAGAACTCCTTGGTATTATCATCATAGTATCTTTCAGACATGTACTTCCTCTGAAAGTATTTCTTGAATTGTTTCCATGACAAATTCTTCTCATGAATTCCTTTCACATTCCTAAGGTCCTCCCACCAAATGGAGGCCTTTCCATTCAAGCTGAAAATGACTATTTGAGCCTTTAAGTTTTCAGAGTAGTCATGGACTTTGAAGTACTTCTTCAAGCCAAGTATCCAAACTTATGCTTCTTCCCCCTTTTTAATTTCTCCATTGAAAGTGGGTGGTTTGGATTTCTTAAACTCTTTAGGGTCATGACTCTTGGAATGTTTTCTTCTCTTTCCTCTCCTCTGAGAATGTGAACTAGTCCCACTACTAGAAAACTCCTCGAAGTTGTCAGTTTCCTCACTAGATGATTCTTCATTTGAATCTTTGGCATTATCATTCCTCTTGACTCCATGTTGGGCCTTCTTTGAGGTGCTTCTTCTCATGTGGCTATTTTAAAGACCATGTTTTTGTATCTCAGGTGGGATTTTCATTTTCTTAGTATGATGCTTATCCATGTTACTGGCTATTGGCCCATGTTGCAGCTGCCTTTGTATATCTGATAGGATTTGCAGTAGAACTACATTAATTTTAGTTTGTTTTTCTTGTTCTTTTATCAACCTTCAATTGTTTTCCTTACAACTTTGTAATTCTACCACGAGTCTTCTTACAGTTTCAACAAATCCGAAGGGGTATCCACCACCATCCTCTCATCAGATTCATCTTCTCTATTGTGGGATCTTTCTCCCAACTCATGGTGTGACACCATTCTTCATGTTGTAGTTTTCCTTTCTATCCACTGACCGTTTAAGTGTTGATAACAACATTTTTTGTGAGTTAACTATCTACTAATTTATGAACAACACATGCAATTTGTTAGGTGAAATCAGTTTCATTATTTGGAAACTTTAGCAACACATAGTTTAGATTTTTAAAACATATAACAACAACATAAAGTTTCATTCCTCTCTTCAGCAATACACTCTAAATAAGCTCTTATGAATGAGTAGGGTAGGGTTCCCTACCCCTTAAAGTTTCCCTGATAAAATTTATTCATCTCTCTCATGAGCCCAAGAAGGTCAAGTGTTGTTTCCTGCTCTGATACTAATTTGTCACACACTCAACCCCCTAAGTATCCTTTTAAGGGATGTGGCATAAAATTTTCTCTTTACTACTACTCCCTTGAATTTCTCGACACAAGGACAATATCACCTTATGCTTGTTGAGAATATTCCAACTACTATAAGTTTTTCCAAAACCGAGTTCTAAATTGATATTTATGGCTTTCTAAAAATTTTGGGGTGTCATTGGCCAAAGGCCACCCCCTCACAACGTGGCACCCATGTGGATCTATTTCATCCATACCAGTCAACGTAGCACTAACGTGACCGAATTCGTCATCTTCTATTGGTGATGTGGCCATCAGAGGATGAGGTCACAAGGAAATTGTTTTCTCAATTCTTTTAGTCATGAATTATATATGTAATTATGCATTTCTGTAATTACGTATATAATAATAGAATTGTTGAAAGACCCACTAGACCTAGACTTAGTTTATTTCCTGGAATTTTTCAACTACCAAGATTTCATGGCTTCGGGCCTTCGACCCTCTATCATCTTCATACAATCCCAAAACCCCCTAAAGTTCCGAAGTCCGGAGGACTTTTCCCATCTAGAATCTAGGGTGGAGAGGTGTCCACCCTCGATTCTAACAGTTTAGGTTTTTTCACTCTTAACACATAGCCTATTCTCGATGATGGTCCCACACTTATTTCATGTTCAGTCTTGCGTTGACACATGGGTTTTCTCTAACATGCCATATCATCATAGCATACAAGGACTCGCTCAACCATAGGTTGACACTTGTCTAGCTCTTATATGCTTATTAAATTAATTAATCATTGTCATAATAAATTCCCTCTCTTTCTTTATTAATCATTTATTTAATCCCTATTAGGGATAATTAATCTTCATTAAAATTAATTAACCCCATAAATTCCAGATTTACTTGGCCTACATTACCAGTCCAACTAAACCAAGGATTACTCCCTTTTTTCCTTGAAAATCCAACATTTCAAGATGGATTAGTGTTAATTATTATATTAAAGCCTCATCACATTAACTCATAATCAAATCATATTACTAATTAGTTTTTAATTAATTATATTATAACATAATCACAATAAATTATATTATTATGTAATAAAATATTTTAACTTGTACTTAGGGTCATTAATAGTAAGTACTATGTAAATCTCTGGACTTCGACGTATTTACTCTCCATCCTCTTTTGCATGTACCCAAAATTCATGAAAGTTGAATGAAGAGGGTCCCACTTATATTATATTGTAATGCAAATATAATTTAATTATATTAGATTACAATACAATGAATTACATTAAATACTTATTACAATTAATTTCATTGGTTTAATTGCATTAAATATAATATAATGTGATTAATTATATTTAATCTTCATCCAAACATTGGAACAAGGGAAGGTAGGTCCACGCCTTCGTCCATTAGATCATGCACTCTATCACCCCACACATCCGGTAGTCCCGAAGTCCAAAAATCCCGAAGTCCTGAAGTCTTGAAGTTCCGAAGGGTTCCACACTTATACATGTCACACATGAAATAATAATTTTGGAAAGGGAAATGGATTGGCCTCATCCACGTGCAAATATTATAATAAAATTATATTATTATATAATATATTATATTACACCCCTTTGGAAATTGCGCCTAGGTTTATTAAATCCCCAATATTATATTTAGTATTGGAATGAGAGAAAACTCTCTGGGTCAACTCCTTCGGCTCTTCAACACACTCTCCATTCTCAAACCTCCTGGAGCCCTGGAGTCCCAAAGTCCTGCAGGGGCCCCACTTGTATTATGTCGTGATACAAATACAATTAATTATTTTGGACTATAATATAATAAATTACAATAAAGGTTTATTATAATCAATTACATTAATTTTATCACATTAAATATAATATAATACAATATATTTAATATTTATGCAGCTTTGGTACAGGGAAAGGTAGAGTTTGGGTCTTTGACAATTTTAACTTGTGAGTTCCATCACCCCAAACATCTAGGAGCCCTGAAGTCCCAAAGTTTCAAATACCATGAGATGGTTAAGGAATTTAGTCACAGGTTATTTCCTGGTGTACTTTGAAATTAGAATAGTATTAAATTATATTTCTTTTGGCCTCGGGCCTTTTATTCTCCAAGAACGTTAACCTCCATTTTCCAGAAGGATTATCTATATTTATATCTATATCTATATCTATATCTATATCTATAGATATATAATTTAAATGGAATTATTTTCTCTTACAAGAAAATAAGGGAAAAGAAATATAATTTCCTAGTCTTTATAAAACAATTTAATGAAATATGGACCAAGAAAATTTATCCATTTTGGAATTAAATTCATATTTCTAATTTTCCTCTCCTCTTGGGTAAAGGAGTAGATTTGCTCGTTTTACAGTGATTTAATTTTCTTACCCAAAATTAAGTAAATTAGTCTTAAGGCAAAGAATTTACTCCACACTAAATTTTACATTTCTATCGAAAATTACAGCCCACCACAATTATGGGGATTCTTCCCAAATTTATAGGAAATTTAACACATGTGTAGCATAATTGTTATTAATACCAAAATGAAATATAAAGGGCTTTTGTACTTTGAATTCAAGTAGGAAGTGTCATGTTTAATTCCAAAATTATGTTTCCTTACTACCTATTTATAATGACTTTTGCATTTCTAAATATTTGGGTTGTTTCCCTAAAGTCCAAACCCATATTTGATATACTCTAAGTTTTTTGTAATAAGGCTCGAGGAAAACTAAAATAGAACACTAATATGCATAAATAAATCTCTCTCTTTTTAGATGATTTATAGATATTTTTAATTGTTCATTCATCATTGCCAATGCATGCATTAAACTGTGCAACATAATCAACCACAACATTCACTCCTAGAAATCTTATTTTAACACATAGATAATCAAGAGATAAGGAAGTAAATCAGATGAGATTCATCTAAAACATTCTCTTCATTTTACCTAAATTTGTCAAGCCACTTTTGTCAGAAATTAAACTTACGCAACTCTAAAACAAAGTCTATAATTTTCTGTGAACTTAACACTAAAGAGATTTAGCAAAATATACTTATCTAGAAACCAGATATTGTTGCAACTACTGAAATGGGTGCCCTTTTCCACCCAACCATAGGCACAACAACTCCTGGAAGGATTTACCAATGGCCACCCCCTAGCTAGATCATGATGCCTTGAGAGACATTCTTCCTTTTGTTCACCAACAACCAGGGACATAAGTCACTCTCCTCCTCCCACAAGAATTATGGCAGATTAGTTTTCTATCCAGCAAGAAAGGGAGGTTGTTGTGATTTCACTCCATGTTTCTATAGCTCCGTTTATCATCTTGATTAGAAAAACACTTCCCAACAATTCTTGTACCCAGAAACAAATTTGTTTCTCTATTCTCTTCAGAAATAGAGAGTTGTGCATGCTCTCCCTCTTCAGAAATGGTCCCCAGACCTATTCCTCTTGCATCTTCTCCTCTGCCCAAAATTTTTCCTTCATTTTCTTGCCTTCCTCGGCAAGATTTTGTGGGTGCATTTTTCCATTTCGTGGATCAGATCAGGAAGTTTCTAGATGGGTACTCTTCCCATCTCCTCATTGACTCTTGAGGAAGAATTCCCAGCCACCAACTTGACTGGTAATTAAATTCTTTGGGTTAGAGGATTGTTGTGGGTCTAAACAATTTCAATCTAGCAGAGTACTTGATCCAAATTATTTTGAGAACAACATGAAGGCATAAATATAACCAAGATATAACAACAAAATACACAAAAACATAGAAGAGAACATAGAAATATAGTGAAACCCAACTTCTATTACTGAATAATATATAAAAACATTTTAGAACACAAACTGGAAAAATGGGGTGGACTATCTCTAAAAGGAAAGAGATGTTGTCTACGCTTCATTCATAAGAAACTTTAAAACACAATCCATTGCATGCTTAAATGGCCTCCTTCACCTCAATTATATATGAGAGAGTGAGAGGAGAACAATTCCCATGATGCATGTAGGATAAATTGGACTAAGTTTATAAAATGCCATAGGCATGTAAAATATTAGGACTTCTCGGGCAGTCACCCATCCCAATACTACTCTAGCCCGAGCACGCTTAAAAGTGGAGTTATAATGGGATTTGATGCATTAACGTTATGTTGTAGGCATGTACATAAGACCATTACATGATGTATGTAATTAAAAAATGAAGATGGAATTACATTTCATTCCCCATCAAAAGGGAGAATGTCATGGTTTATCAAAACCACACGCTCAAAATGGGATTCAGTGAAGAAGGTGGATGGCCACTGAGATCCATATGGATCATTCCTCCCCCCTTAGGAAGCAATGGTCCCCATTGCATCAAGTTTCCTTGGGAGATGGGGATACTTTTGCTAAATCTGAAGCTTGGTGCATTGCTTTCCTTGCTGAAGAAGTTGTCCTGCTTAGCTTGTTGAAAACTATCATGAACCTATTGTTGGAGGGGTTGAATCCATTCAACCAATATAGCTTCATGATCTACCTAAGTGTGGGAGGACTCTAATGGTGAAGATGCATCATGAAGAGTATGAAGGGATCTGTTATAACCTTTCTTGACTGGGCAGTGTGGAGACACCCCCATAGGTGCAACAAGAACATCTTGGTACTCTTCTACAATCCTGTCGATATGCTTCTATTGGATAGAAAGGTCTTGGGATGAGGCTGCAGTGGCTACAGTGTGTTGGCCCTTGACCAAGTTTTGAGGAATACTTAGTCATATTTGACCGTTTTTGGGACTTTGACGCCCTATCAAAGGAAGCACGCAAGACGAAGCAGAGATCATGGGATCTCAACCCACTTTGGGTCCTTTTTGGGTTTTTGGGATAATGTAATGGGAAAGGGATGTCGACCCATGGGTTTACCCACGTTTAGGCCCACTTTTGTAATGTATAAATAAGTAGCTAGGCGATGTAAGAATATAGATATCAATAGTGATAAGCTAAGTGTTGGATTGGCATCTATGTGATTGACTTGCAGAGATGAGTGCACAGATTGTAAGAAGGCTCTGTGCTAGATATACTCTAGGAAGGAGGATCTGGTGAGGTGCACGCAGATCTCCTGTCCTATGCAGAGTGAGGTTTTGGTAGCTCTATGTTGTAACCTGATTGACTGGAGCTAATAAAGAAGAAGAGTTGGTGGATGTAGCCCCAGGGTGGGGGTGAACCACGTAAATCTATTTGTAATGCTTTGTGTTGTTACTTTCATGTGTTTTCCCTCTCTTGCTAAGTGCTATGACATGTCTCGATAGATCTACTTATGCTTTGTGCTTATTAGATGTGTATAGATTCTAGATATGATATGTATGAGGTTGCTAAGTGCTTGGTCTACCAGATCTGGTCTGTTGTATGCTGCTAAGTGCTAAAATTATCTTAGATCTAAGTATATATTGTGTTTCTCTATGTTATCTACGAAGTGAGATAAGGGTTAATTCTAGGTGAACTATTGATGCTAAGTGATTTTTTAAGTGTAATCACAGATCTGTGTCTTAGCTAAGGTTGCAGACACCTGAGTCCTGAAACTACCCCTGCCTCTACCTCAGGTGAGACTTCATATGCTTCGCAGGTGTTGCCGAAAGGGCCGGTAGATAGGGCTTTGTTGGTGCGTTGTTGTAGCATTGAACCCTGGGTCTTCCCCTGTGCCAACAAATGGTTCCGTTGTTGGGACGTGAATCTTTGTGAGGGAATGTTAGGGTGGTTCCCATAGAAGACATAGATTCAAAAGTTGATAGAGGATCAGGATAGGGACTTCATTGAAGCCCAAAACAAGAACCCTAAGCTGAGTACTAAAGATTGGCTACAAAGATACATCTTCACCGACATTCACGAAATCTTCTTTGGAAGAATCCATCAGGATCTACACGAGTGGTTGGCTAGGTTAGCCGACACAAAGTTCAATATTAGATCTAGACCTCCTATGGTTTGTATGACGACGTTGATCCAGAAGGTCAAGAGAGTTGATAACGTTGTATCCCAAGATGTAGATCACTGGTTTGATAGTACCATTGGAGGGTATATCACCAAATTTGTTGTTGACAGAGTAGAGTCGTACAACCAAGCTGAGAGATATTTTTTCAAGGGACCCTGAGGGAAATTTTTGCATTTTCTAAAGTTAAGAATCAAGATGCTCTTGCATGAAAACCACATATTAAAGATATAATAGACTGGCTGGATATGAAAAGGCTAATGTTTAGAATTTTAGACAGCGACAACGACATGTAAGCTGGACATATGTGCAATGGAAGAGTATTTAGAGGGGTTCACCTTGAGAACCTGTTTAAGAAAAACTATGGGGAAGAAGGTTTCTACAGTGGAGAAGAGGCATATTTGGCAAACGAAGAGCACTTGGAACCCCCTAGGGTAGAGGAAGAAGCAGTTGAAGAACTTCGCCGAAATGAGCCAAAAACCTCAGGAATTGCGCAGGCTACTGAAGTAAGTAATATCGATCCTCCTGTTGTCTCAAAAAAGCTATGTCATCGGAATATTATGAATCAACAGAGTCCGTAGAGTACTATTACTAGCAGTTCAACATCTACTCAGACAGGAAACCTAGGAAACTTCATGGAAGATGAGATGAGGCTCCCTATCTTTAGAGGAGATGGATATGAAGATCCTGATCAGCACTAGATCTTGTGTGAGGCCATATGGAACATTAAAAACATCACTGACGAAGTTTTTAAAAGAAACCAGTTTAGCACTACACTAAGGGATCACGCGTTGAGCTGGTATATGAAGCTTGTTCAAGGACTTGCGTGACCTAAGCCACTGAATGAGATCAAGAACACATTGGTTGTAGAGTTTAAGAAACCTAATTTAGAGTCACAGTGTATTACTAAGCTGAAGGAGATCAAGAAGAAGGTAGTCGAACCTATTTAGGAGTTCGACCAGAGATTCAAGACCCTAACAGGTCGATTGACCTTCAAGATCCCGGATGAGCAGAACAAAGAATGGTTCATCGCTGCTCTTTTACCGCATATCAGATTTCCTCTGATGCAACAGAAGATTTCATCATAGGCAGAAGCTTTGGAGATCACCATGAAGCTTGAATTAGCCCCTATGGGAGAATCCAGCTCAGAATGAGCCAGATCTTGAGCCAACTAACTAGTTTATCTCTGCAGGTCAAGGACATGAAGAAGGACAAGGGGAATGACAAAAGAGAAGATACATGGTGTGTAAGATGTAGATCCAAAGGTCATTATAAAGAACACTTTCCTCTATTTCATGAATATTTGTCCTCAGGAGCGCCAAGCCCCTTCAAGCAAGTTAATATGCCCTAGTGCGAAGTATGCAGAAATCGACATCACCCTGGTTAGTGCTACTATATGTAGAAGTATGTTCAGACACCCAAAAACTTGTACTGCACATTCTGTAAATCAGTAGGGCATGATGATAGATATTGTAGATCCTTTGACCTAATTCATGAAAGATAAAGAGACATATACAATATTCAAGGAAAAGTACATCAAGAAGGAAACAATGCACAGTATAACTCTCTGGGAAGATGAAATTTCAATCCTTGCGGTGGATTTAGAGGACGAGGACGAGGAGGAGGTATGGGCTGAGGTTGAGGACAAATAATCTGTTATAATTGCATAGAGCCAAGACATCTAGCAAGGGATTGTCAGAACCCTTGTACCACTTGTAGTTATTGCAACTCCTTTGAGCATGTCATTGAGGACTGCCCTGTACTACTAGCGAAGCTTTAGGAAAGATGAGGACCTCAACAGAACCCACAAGTACAACTAATATATGATGAACCTCACGAAGAATACCCTAGATTCATTGTTATTACTTGAGGAGGTTCTGCTACAGGAGATGATAGAATGACCTAGGAAAAGATCGCAGAAAACTTAGGTATCAGGAAAGCTGCGGAGAGGACTCGAGATTTTGATGCGAAGAAAGAAAGGCAAATCTTTGAAGAGTCCAAGCAAGAATTCAAATAATATCAAGGGTCTTCTTCAAAAACACAACTAGAAATAAGAGAATATGGAATGCCTCACGCATTTGATCAGTCTGCTTCACCCAGAGAGGGAAAAGAGGTAAGTAAATTTGTCAGTTTCTTATATATGTTTATAGAACTGCTTAAATATGGGACAAATAAAGAATTACACTTGAATGCTCAGATAGGAGAGTATAATATAGACTATGTGGTCCTCGACTTAGGGTCGGAGGTCAATTTCATGACCAAGAAAACCTGGGCACTAATGGGAAAACCCAAGCTGATCTATTCCCCTATCAGACTTTGCATGGCCAATCAGCAAGTTGTTAGCCCATTTGGATGATTGGAACATGTCCTTGTGGACATCGATGGAGTTAGAACCTTTTCATATTTTGAGGTAATTGAAATTGTGGATGACAACTGCCCTTACCATGCATTGTTCGGAATCAATTAGGCCTTCAATAATTCTACCATTGTCGATCTAAAGAAAATGTGTATGACATTTGAAAGAGATGGCCTTCAGCTCATTGCACCTTTAGATCCATATAAGGGTCCTCGATACACAGAGCCTATCAGAGAAGAAGACCATGCATATGAATTGGAAAACATCTACAAACTAACAGCTAGATAGCAGGATTATATCAATCCTATAGCCGATGGGAATCTGAGCTAGTGAAGTGACAATGCATGTTCATCAGACTCAAAAGAAGTGCTAGAGAACTGGAAGAACCAAATGTATGAAGTCTCTACCATAAGATGTGCTAGACTAACCAAAGAGGTTCGTTGGATCAACACAAGAGTGAGTAACTTACCCACATTTAATGGGTTGAACCCTTTAGAAAAATTCTTATCAGAGTTTGAGACAAGTGCACCAACACAACAGAGGTTGTTGGTAATGGATGAGGCCATGAAATCCACACCAGCAAGATGGTGGGAGATGCGCAAAAGAAAAATCACAGACTGGACACAATGTCGAACTTTGATGACAGCGCGGTTCTCAACACAAGCAGTAAACTGTGAAGTGAGGTACACAGGTCGAAATTGCCCAAAGGACCATGTGCGAAGTTGCGAAGAGGCCTGGAGTGAATTTCCTTGAGAACAATGGGTGCACCGATTCATTAACATGCTGGACACGATCCCTATCAACTGGTACCTTCAAGCGGAGCTATGCCTCGTCATTGCAGATTGGGAAGGTATGATTTAGAATTTTGTAACCACATTTTTGTTTGAAAGTGAATTTCCTTTAGTATACCAAGAATTACATATTGTGAGACAGAGGGTATTTGAAGAGGCATATAGCCTCCCTATGGAACAAGAAGAGGATGAATGGATTGCGCCAGAAATTGCAAGGATTTTACAACATCAATGTCGACGATGATGATGATCTCAGGAAGGTAAACATCATTGAGACAGAAGGCCATAGAGATGTGAAAGGACCAGGATTTGAGCTACCATTTATTGGTTAGCCAATCGAGATAAAAAATATCAACATTGGAACAGAGGAGACACTAAAGCTTGCCAATGTTGGAGATTATTGGGATGTTGCTACCATTGACAAGATTACAGATTTGTTGCATGAATATCAGGACTTGTTTCCGACCAAGTTCACTGATATAAAGGGAATCAAAGGGCCTATGGGTGAGATGAGAATACCTTTGAAACCAAATGTGAAGCTAGTCAATCAAAGACCCTACATGTTGAACCTAAAATACAAGGAAAAATTAAAGATTGAGCTCGATAGAATGTTGGAAGCAGGGATTATTGAACCTGACGAAGAGTCAGAGTGGATCATCCCTATGGTACTACAAGACAAGAAGACAGGAGAAATCAAGATATGTGTGGACCTCAGGAAGTTGAATGATGCCTTTCTACATGACCCCTTCCCTACACCATTCACTGATGAAGTATTAGACAACATGGGAAGCCAAAAGGTATATTCTTTTACAGATGGATTTTTAGGATACCATCAGATCCGGATTGCCAAGGAGGACCACCACAAGACCATGTTTTCCACCGAATGGGGATCCTACCAATATACAGTAATTCCATTCGGACTAAAGAACACCCTAGTCATCTTTTCCAGGGTGGTGGTCGAAGCATTCAAAGAATTTTTGCATAAATTTTAGAAGCATATTTTGATGACTGGGATCTAAGAGTACCTACAGTACTATGGGCCTATAGAACCACTTGCAAGAAATTAACAATGCAGGCCCCTTTCAAGCTGGTTTATGGTCTTGAAGTTGTTGTCCCGATGGAATATTTGGTACCAATCTTAAGGATTGTTGTGTTCACAGACATGGATGAAACTGACACTGTTCACGAAAGACTTGCACAGTTGGTTGAACTAGAAGAAGACATAATCATTGTCGGGTTCCATCAGCAAGTTCAGAAGGAGAGAGAGAAGACCTATTGTGATAGGCACATCAAGAAGAAGGCATTCAAGCAAGGTGACTTAGTGTTGATGTATGACAGTAAGTTTATAAAACACCCTGGGAAGTTCAGAACGCATTGGCTTGGACCATATGAGATCGCCTATATCACGGAAGGAGCTACGCAACTGAAGACGTTGAATGGAGAATGGAAAGAAGGATTGGTGAATGGGAGTCGACTGAAGTTGTACTATGACAACCAGTTGCCTCACAACTCTAGGTAAAGGCATGAGGAAAAGGGTCCAGGTACCAGGTGCAGTTGAAACTGGGTACCAAACACAGAAAAGACAATCTACATAAGGAGGGAGTGGAGGCATAAAGAAGAAAGCAAAGGATGCACTGCACAGTCTGTGTTGAATAAAAATAGAGGAACCAGATCCGAAGTGCCTCGGTAAGAGTCACAGGTGAGTGTTGGGGGTTTGTTGGCCCTTGGTTATGGAAGGAAGCGACGTACAAGGAAGAAAAGGTAAAAAGTGAACTTCGCGGGAGACACAGTAACTGTCACTGGGTCGAAGTGAGCAAAAGAGAAGAAAATATGGAGTGAAGTGAAGAAAAGAAAGCCGTTGGAAGAGGAGATCGAGGATGACATATCAGCAAGGAAGATGGATCAAGGACAACTCAGAAAGTGGAAAAAGCCACCGTTGGATGTGTTGGTCACTATAATTGCTTAATTAATTTTAAACAACCAAGTGAAACATAAATTATCAACCCAGGGAAGTCTTTTATTTCAAAGATAACCATGCACAATATATGCTCAATTCCAAAAGAGACTTAGTTTTGTAGTAAAGAAACTCATACTAATTATACTTGCTTAAATGAACTAAATCTCTGGACTAAATCACAGGAAAGTAACTTTCCTATTGCAATTCCTTAAAGATCAATCTAAGAATCTTGGATTACATTAAAATAATACTTGCAATGGGAAAGAACAACTATTTTGTAATCAGAGAACAGGACCCTTACTCTCAAACAGAGACTTCAGCACTAACACTCTTTTCATGGAAACAATAATGCAGAAAACAATTAACTCTATCTAACAGAGAACAAAGTCACCTAGTTCCTTTCTTTCTAAGCAGGAGCCTTGAGCCTTATTTTTGTTTTAGCACACTTGTGAGGTTGAGGTCTACAGAGAACAGGGCAGTCTGATTCCTTCCTTTCTGAGCAAGGATCCCTAACCCAGTTTTTGGCTACACACTTGCAAAGGTAAATGAATTCTATAGGAGACAAGGTGTCGTGATTCCTTCCTGTCTGAGCAGGAACCCTTTAACCAAATCTCTGGCTAGCACACTTGCAAAAGTAAATGAAATCTACAGAAGACTAGGTGTTGTGATTCCTTCCTGTCTGAGCAGGAACCCTTTAACCAAATCTCTGGCTAGCACACTTGTAGCAGTAAATGAAATCTACAGAAGTTGAGGTATTTGGATTCCTTCCTGTCTGAGCAAGAACCTTTTAACCGAACCTCTGGCTAGCACACTTGCAGCAGTAAATGAATTCTACAGAGGGTATGATATTCCGATCCCTTTTTGTTTGAGCAGGAACCTTTAACCAAATCTATGCTAGCCTCATAAAATCATCACACAAGATTACTGATAAAAAGAATTACAAATTCCATTCAATAACTAAGATAGAGTCAGTAATGTTTCAGCAAAGCGGAATCCATTAAAAACAGTGTTTCAGCAAACGACAGTTAAACAAAACATGAACAGAAATTATACTAGCACACTTCTAACTAATGGGTGAATCTTGTGAAGAAGGTGGGCCCTCCCTTCTCACAAGATTCCCCTGAACGAAAAGCTAGAGAAGGATACTCAAAGCAGTCTTATATTCATCTGTCAAAATATCACATTACAAATTGGAAGAATACGTCCCGCTTCTCTGGAGTTGCTTCAGTACATCAAAACTTGGATTCCTCGAATGGTGATTTCCTCTTATTTAAAGAGGAAATCCCTTCGATACAATCATTACAATGCATATCTGAATCCTATCCTAAGTCGGATCTTCTTTCTAAATCAACATAGGATGTCCTAGTCTCACGCAACCGAATGCTATTACAGGAACTGAACGAGGTATTGTTGTTACGGCTGGTGTAACAGCTTCTTCTCATCATTGCTGATGTTGTTTCAACATCGCAATTCGCAGGTTGTTTCAGCCACGTGAATTGCGCTCTGACTGTGTTGACTCCTGACTGTGGCGGCTTCCTTGTGTTTCAGCATCGTCGGTTCTGGCAGTTTCTTTTGTGTTTCAGCATCTGCAACTCTGGACTATGTAATAGCTTCGTGTTTCAGCATCTTGCGACCTCGGACTGTGTAGCAGCTCCGTGTTTCAGCATCTGCGACCTTGGACTATGTAGCAGCTCCGTGTTTCAGCATCTGCGACCTCGGACTGTGTAGCAGCTTCGTGTTTCAGCATCAGTTCTGTGTTTTAGCAACGACGGCCTTGGACAGTTCTGTGTTTCAGCAATAGGCCTTGAATGCAAATCTGCAGTTTTGGACACTTATGCATTTCTAATCAATGGTTAAGTACAAAAGTGATGTAAAATATTATGCAAAACAGATTAAGCATATAGTAATGAGA
>ML793042.1:128088-138560 GCA_009831015.1 Picea engelmannii
GGGGGGGGGGGGAATAGTCTGAGGACTGTTGTTCTATTCTTGAAGACTTGTACTTTTAATTCCTTGGTGATGTCCATGAATACATATTGACATCGATCTTCTTTCACTTTTTTTGTTCACTTTTAATTTCATTTCTTTCCAAGTTTATATATATTGAATGATAGAAGGTTTTCATCCCATATCTTCATTGGTATATTAAACTTTTATACATTGCTTCTAAGGTTTTTTTTAATGCCAGATAGTTGTCATCCTATCAGTGCATTCATAAAATAAAGCTGCAAGTATTTTCCTATTATGTCTGGCCATATATTATATGCAATCTTATATATGTTTCTACTGGTATGAAGAGTATCTTACCTATCATCACTGGCCATTCACATATGCTATTGTATAGGTATTTTTGTTAGCATAATGAGTCTTCTCCACATTTCCACAAATTGATTTAAACCTACTGAGCAACATAGTTGAAAGCCTTGGTCTTTCGTGTGATTTATATATTTCTAAATGGATAAGATTTTATAATGTCATCCGATTTGATCCTTATTTCCTCCACATTATTGATTTATTTAAGTTACCAAGCTTACACTGTTTATAGTCAGGGAGTGATTTCTTGGGGTGATAACACCTGGGATATTTTTAACGTGTACAAAAATGTTAAAGGAAAAAATATCTTCTCAGTTAAATATTGTCATGTCTTAACGACGATGTGCGCTAATGGAAGCCAATCAATTTGGAAGTGTGTACTCTTCTCTTCTCCATATAATCGGCAAAGCATGGCCACCCATAGCTTGTAAGGGGTTTTAATCCTGTGGGTGGGGACCAATTTCTGTCCTTTTTTAAGAGTCTCATCCTCATCCACCCATTAGTGTTTCATCTATTTTTCTAGCCCTTTGCTTACCTAGGAGAACCCTTTTAGGAAAGGTTTGTTCATCGAGCAAGTAGGAGTGGGAAGGTGATACCTAGAGCTAATATCCTCTGGTCTGAGAGAAGATACTCACGCTCCTTATTTTCTCATGATAAGCACTATGGAAGAGTCAAATTGTTCAAGGCACCACTGAGCTGCCTCGTTGTATTGGAATAGTTGTGGCCTAACAACTACCCGTTGAATTTTTCTTTTTAAGATATTCTGGTACACCTCTAAGACTTTGTTGTCTTTAGTAAACTCTACAGATTCAAAAATCATGTAGATATCTTCAAATATGGGGTAGTGGTCCTCACCAGTATGAGGAATTGTATCAGTTACCAGAGTTTCGACCAACCAAGAAGATGATTTGGGGCCTGCGGGACCTTGGAAGTAAACTGAACTCCTAGGTCTTTTGGGATTTTGGTTTTCCATGATAAATAACCAAGTTAAATTACAATAACATGTCAAAATAACTATAAGATTATTTTATGTATAACTCATTAGTTGTAATAATGAAAAATACTGGTTAAATGATAGAAAAAAAAAGGTTATCGGTAAGAAAGAAGTTGCAGTAACAGAGAAGGCAGTCTTGGTGAGTGAGGGAGTCTAGAAGAAAATCAAAATTCACAGAATGAGTTTTGAAAACTTACAGTGCAATTTGTATCCTGAAATGGTGTTTTTATAACTCGTAGTGTACATCGAATTAGCACGGGTATGCCATAACTCAGGTGTGTACGAGGATCTTGCCAAATTTGATCTTAACACTTCTCGTTAATGCACTTCATCTCCATAATTAAATCTTATTAAATAGGTTAGGAACATTTACTAAAACATTGGGGGAAGTGCTAAATCACATTCTCAAATAAGACCATTATCGGGTCGATCTTTCAGAGTATGAAAGATCATGGTTTTTTCGAATCGTAAAGAGAAACGTATCAAAGGTTTATTCCCTAACATGTGGGAAAATGTGTGGGTACAACGCATCAACCAATGAATGGTAATACAAACAAAAGTGGGACCCATCAGGGTAAATCATGATGAGTGTGGAACTAAAACCTGAGGGGAAGGTATCAATGGAATATTCGTTGCTTAGAAAGGCATGCTAAACTATGTGTTTTATAGGATTTCAGGGTTTGGTTGTTGGGGTTTTGAAAGATATGGAAAGTTTGAACTCCAATGACAATGGTATTGTAGAATATTCTTTCGGATTGGGAGAACGTGCGAGACACGCCTGAGAGGGGTCAAAAATCCATCGGAGTTTTATTTTTAGAGTGCAATGAGATGATGTTTAAAATGGGTCTCTGCGAGGATGGCATCGAAGGTAATATTCCTTCGATTCCTTTGATATACATTCATGTTCCGAAAGAAATAAAGACAACTCATTAGAGAATCGATAAAAAGGGAAGTCAACAGTCCAATATTGGGATGCCACTTAGGTAAGTGATCATTTGACAGGTCAGCACGATATTTGGGTTTCTATGAAAGACAACACTGTAAGAGCCGGAGTGGTCAGAGCGTGATGATCGGAGTTGGAAATCACACATTAAAAAGGGATTCTGATGAACGCGATCCTGAAACAGATTTGAGTTAAGCTTGGGTTGTGTTAGAAAAGAAAGTATACAGGTCTTGGAGGGTAAAATATAAGCGCAAGACGAAACAGGAGAAAATATTTTTTGGGCCCCATAAAATTTAGAGAGATGGGGGGGTTGTTGTGGGATGCCCCACAATAAATGGTGACTTACTAGAGCGAACCATTTATCTCTAAATTCCAAAAATTGAAACCGTCATTAGACTGAAGAAACAATTACCTTTTCTAAAATCCCATTCAGTATTCAATTTAAGGACCCCACATTCAATGGCATTTTCACAAGCTTTAAAGAAGATCCCTTCATCAATGATCATCCACATAATTCAAGTGATCATTTTTTGGGGAAACTTCATAAATTCACAGTGAAGTTGTGAGAGTGACACCACATCAGAAAATTAAGTCAACGTCTGTAGACCAAAGTGTTTTCTTTACCTCTCTTTCCTGGCATTTCTTCGTTTCCAGTGAGCATCCATAGCCCTGAAGAAGATACCTCGGTATCATACAACCATGTCACCATTTTCAGCAAGTGTCCATAGCCCCCACAGGTTTACTTGTACTTCCCACGCTTTAGTGTTTTCGACTTCTTTATGATTATTCTTATAAATCCACCTTTTAGATATAGAATTTAGATATTGTGATTGCAATATGGGTGGCGGTAAATAGGAAGCGGGGTGATACGAGATTCATTTTGATTTTGTAGTTTTGGTCAACAAATTATCTTTAGTGGGTATACAAACACGAAACACTGAGGTATTTTAAAATTTGGGAGTAGTGGGAAGAGACACTAGATTTATGTGGAAGACATTGAATTCGGGATATCTCAAGAAACTTGAAAAGGAACATCAACGGGACCTAAGAGTGGTCACATAAGAGTGAATAATAGATGGAACTCATTGAAAGATAAATAACTTAAGGGTTCAAAGTTTTTATTTTGGTACAGATGAACAAGTTCCTCTTTTCTGTGGTACCATTTGTTGACAGGGAAAAACCTGGGTTTCTAATGTGAAAGAATGACTGGCCCATAGTAATAGACAGTAGCAGAGGGTTTAATATAAACTAGAAAAACAAAGGAAAAAGGAAGGAAAAACATCAAAAAACATTCATATTTTTTAAAATCAAAACTAAAAATAGAACTACAACTGAAAAACTACTATGTAAAGGGCTACATCACAATAGGTGACCAAGAGAAGTATTTATTCAGTATTTGGCCATTGACAGGGAGTTCCTCCTCATCTCCCTGTAGTGTCTTGAGCCTTAAAGTCCCAGGGCCTATTTTTTGGTGGATCAGATAGAATCCTAGCCATAGTTTATGGAATTTGGAGTGTTTTCCTTTAAGTTCATTAGCTTTGTACCACTTGAGAACAAGATCTCCTTATTGGAAATATTTATTGCCTACATTTGATCTAGTGAACCACCTTTTAACCATTTCTTAGTGTTGGGTTAAGTTCATCTTAGCTTTTTCCCTTTCTTCTTCGAGTTTTAACAACATGTTTAATCTTTCTTGCATTAGCGAACATGCTTTGTCCTGGACGGATTGGGCCAATTGAAAAGTAGGTAGGAAGGTATGGGTTGGTACTGTGGCTTCTTCTCCGTAAACTAGGAAAAAGGGGGAGTTACCAATGGATGACTTGGGAGTTACTCTATAAACCCAAAGATCATTCCAAAGAGTAAGATTCCAATTTTTTTTATTATCATTGGAAGTCTTCTTGAGGATTTTAATGAGATTCTTATTAGTGGATTCTACTAGACTGTTTCCCTGTGGATAGTAATTTGTTGAGTACTTAACCTTGATATTTCTTTTGAGGGAGAATTTAGTTATCTTAAAAGAAGAAAAATACTTGTAATTATCAAAAACTAAAAAGTCTAGAATTCCAAAACTAGTAATGATGTGTGATTCAAAGAACGAAATCACCTGATTTTGATTGATGGACTTTAAATGGATTGCCTTGCTCCATCTTGTGAAATAATCAGTGGTTGTTAAGATATATTTATGCAACTGCGGTGAGTTTGGATTGATCTCCCTGATAATTTCTAACCCCCACTACTAGAAGGGGTGCTTGATGATGATAGGTTGTAAGGGGAAAGCAACTTTCTTTTATCTCCTGACTAAGGTTTGGCACTGTTGGCATTTCCTAGCATATGCATGAGAGTCTTTAAATATGGAAGGCCAGTAGTATCCTTCTCTGAGTATTTTGTGTGCCATAGTATCCCCACCATAATTTCCTCCTGCGGGACCATCATGGAGCTTAGACATGACTTTCTCAGCATCCCTTTTCTCCAGGCACCTAAAGAAAATGCCATCATAATTTTTTATGCATATAATTCTCTGTATCAGCTGATATTGGGAAGATTTTAGCCTAAGAGCCCTTTTCTTCTTAGGGTCCAGATAATGTGAAGCCTATCCATGAGTCAAGTAATATTTCATTTCCTAAAACCAAGGATCTGAACTGAATGGGATGTAACATACTTCACTTTCAAATAGCTCGATGTCTTGATAGAGAACATATTCATTAGGTTCAATGCAAGGGAATTATGTATCTAATTTGCATATCCCTTCTCCTTTAATGATATTCATAGTTCTGATCTCCAGGTCATATTCTTGTAGAGCTATAATCCAATTTGGTCTCTTTTCTGCTAGATCCTTTTGTACCAGGATGTTCCTAACAGCTGGGTAAGGAACAATAACCTTAGTTTTATATTTGAGTAACAATAGCCAAAAGTGTTTGACAACTTTGAACACCGCATATGCATGTTTATCAACTTCAGGATAATTCATCTCAGCTCCTTGTAGACCTAAATTCATAAAATCCATAGGAAAATCGTCTCCTTCTGAGTTCTTTTGTGTTAATATCGCTGCAAAAGCAGTATGGGAGGAAGATGTGTAGAGGATGAAATCTCGATCAAAATCTAGACTCAATAGTGTCGACGCTTGATTAATATCTTCTTTTATTTTGTCGAAAGCCTCATTTTCTTTAGATCCCAAACTAAATTGAGCATTCTTCTTTATCATATCTTGTAGAGGCTTTACTGTCTCGACAAAACTGGGTATGAATCGTTTGACGAAATTTACCTTTCCGAGGAATGACTGCATAGATTTTTTGTTGTGAGGGGGAGGGATCTTAGCGATCTCTTCGGTCCTTTCAAGTTCAATCTGCATACCATGTTTAGAGACAATGAAACAAAGAAGTTTTCCTTCATCCATGTTAAAAATGGATTTCTTGGGGTTCAAAGATATGTCATATTTCCTACATCAATTAAATACCTTCTTCAAGTGGTATATATGATCTTCTTTATTTTCGAGAAGATGGTCACGTCATCTAGGTACACTACCACACATTCTCCCAAGAGACCTCTAAAGGCAATGTCCATGGCATTTTTCTACAGGCATATGTTCCCCATTTGGTTATCAAAGTGGTTTTAATTTGATCTTCACAAGATACTAGGACTTGATTATACCCTAAGAATCCATCTAGCAGGGAGAGCATTTCCAATCTGAACACATGTTGGAGAATTTTTTCCATGGGAGGTACATGGTAGTTATCTTTTTCAGAGGCTTTGTTTACATTTTTGAAATCAACACAGAGATGGATATCCCCATTCTTTTTTCTTACCATTACTAAGTTTGATATCCACTACATATGACTTACTAGAAAAATGATTCTAGCCGCCAAAATTTTATTTAGCTCTACTTTAACCTGAAGTTCAAGACTCGAGTGCATCTTCCTCAAGTTCTATTAGAAAGGTTTGGTTTGAGATTTCATCGGAATGACATGTTGTATAATATTTGTATCATATTTCTTGAGGTCATCATACGTCCAGGCAAAAATGTCTTTATATTCTTTAAATAACTTTATGTATGCGTTCTTTTCTTCAGGAGAACATTTTTTTCCCAAGTTGATGTTCTGAGGAGAAAACTCGGATCCCAAGTTTACTGTTTCAAACTATAGGTATGAGCTATTAGTCTTGTAGTTCGTGACCTTATTGAATTTGAATTGAAGCTTGTAGAGTTTTTCTAACCTGACCACACTCCTGGGAATATTGTTGGATGAGCCTTCTACTTTAGTATCATCGTTATTATCAATATTCATCAGTATGTTGTGTTGGCCTTCATCTATGATAGAATTCTTAAAGGTATATTTGAGGTGCAGAAAATTGATGAGTTGTTGGTCGTTGTCAAAGACCCCCCAACTTATGATATTGTTTGGAATTGATGGTTTGTACAAAATTTCAACATAAAAGGAGTTAGGCATCAATTTTTTTGAGGGTATTAATCTGGACACCACATTTGCCAATAAATCAGTGTCATAATTTAATGATCAGGGAACGATGTTAATATTGAAAGCCATGAAAGATTTAATTAGCTCCCAGACCTCGAACTGTTGATTTTTTAAGTGAATTGAAAGGAAATAAATAGTATTTCGTACCTGTCTAATGATGATTTTGGAGTCACCAAATACCTTGATTTTTTCTTCTTTCAAGTCAGCCTCCTTCCTAAGTCCTTGTACAAGGGCTTCGTATTCAACAATGTTGTTGGTGCAAGGAAATTCCATTTTGCATGCAATTAACATTTTAGTACCTTTTGGGTATTTTATTATACAACTCACTCCTTCACCTTCTAAGGATTTTGATCCATCGAAGAATAATGTCCACATATTAGGAAACCTTTTTTTATTTCAACTGGTATTTTTGAATTTTTGGATTTTTTGGTTTTCAAAAGGTTAGTAGAGTCGGTGCATTTTTCTAACTTATCTCTAAAAACTATGTTAGTCTGTACATCTGGGGGATGGTTAGTTTGATCAACTATATCACAACTAGACTCAATAATCTGGATGCAATGAAGGATTTCTAATTTAGCATCAGATTCCACAACAATTGATGGTTCGACCGTGAAGTTCCCAAAAAAAATCTCAAATGAATAATTCCCAATAATGGAATGGTTGAACATCACTGGTTCATTCAGATCATTTAAATTAGTAACTACATGTTTCATGTACCTTTCTCTGTCAACCCTGATTCAATTCATTTTACCATTGAAAGGGAGCCATATATGGGACCATTCGGTAGCGAAATAACAGTTGAACATGGCCGACCAATCTTGACTTAAGAGCATACCATAATTATCAGGAATGGCCAATACTATTATATCTATGGTTTTATGAACTTTCAGGTTAGCAGCATCCTAATCAACACTTTTTTCAATTCTCCAACCACCTTAACTTTAGTTTTGTCTAACTGGATAATATGAATGTTAGATGGTTCGGGTTTTATGTTAAGCTTCTCATAGATTTTAACAGGAATGACATTAGATGAAGCTCCTGAGTCCACCATGCAATTATGAAAATTCCTATTGAATATTTCAAAAGTGATAAGGAAAGGAGGAGTGTTGGACCTAGATCTCTAACCTATTAAGGATGGATTAGTCACCACCTGACTTTTGTAAGGCATGTTGTTATTAGGCGAATTTACCTTTCTGATTACCCTTTTAGTTCCCGAGTTTGATTCACAAAAGCTAGGAGAAGTCTTACCTTGTAACATTCTGATGAAATTTTCTTGAATTTCTAGAATTTTCATGAGTTCAAAAAAAGAAATGTTGGCCTTTTTTTTCTTTAGATCTTCTAAAAAGTCATATTCCAATTTGGACAAGGGTGTAGGCAAAGTATTTGATTTCTTTTTTTGATCTATTGTTTTGGGATTGGGGGAAGTATTCTTGGATGAATTAAGGGTAGTATTGGTTGAAAGAGAAGGTTGTTTGGGAGTAGTGGTAGTGGGATAAACCGGATTAGGAATATCAGGGGTGATATTATAAATATTCTTACCAACACTCCTAGTGGTTATGACATTTTGTGAGACAAGTACTTCTTCAACCTCTTCTTCATCTTCTCCAAAAGATATGTCCCAAAAACCATTTAACTATTTTTCAACCGGCTCGTCAGAATCCTGGGGTTGTTCTAGTTGTTCATGACTTCCATTTCCTTCATCAGTGCTTTTAGCCATATTCTCTATTGCTTAAGTTTGAAGGGCCTAGACAACATCTTCCATATTGATATATTCTTCTTGAGAGGAGGAGGTTTTGGTGGTTGGGGGAGTGTTACTATCTTTCTTATGTGGAAACTTAAAAAATATTTTATGATTAGAATATACCTCTCCATTACCTCTTTTCAGGTCAACTAAGTCATTGGATATCTTTTTGATGACTCTTTGAAGATATTCCATATCCATCGAAACATAGGTTTTTTTTATCTTCACCGAATTTAGATGTAGAGATTTTATTTTTACCTTTATCTTTAGATGGTTCTTGTTATCACACTAAGTTTCCTTGGGTCTTTTATCCCTTAGGTTTAAATTTTTATTATTAGACTTGAAATTTTCTTTATTTTTCTTTGTGTGATTTTCTTAGCTTAGCTTGAACAAATAAAGACTTGGGTTTTGGCTCATTTTTTGGCCCTCACATAGATTTTGATCCTAGGTTCATTTTATGGGTTATGGTTTTGACTCACCTCATGACTTGACACCAAGCATAACCTATCCCATGACCTTCATGACTTGGCATGTCACTCTTTTCACTCATACCTTTATATCCTTGCCCTGTTGTCCCTATGTCCGATTAAAGGTGGGTCAAATCATTCTTTTTGAAAAAAAGGGTGCTGCCAACTCACTAGGAGTTTCCGTAGAGAACTCCTTGTCCTTTATTCCTTGCCATGTTTCATCATTACTTCACTGAGGTCATGATATACCTTGTTTTCACCACCATGGTTCATTAAAAGATGGATCCTAAGATTTGGTTTTAATGAGTTTTCTAATGGTTTCAAAGATTTGAATTTTCTCAAACTTGGCGCTATTGAAACCGCTAGTTTAGACCAGTTGCAGGAAGTGCTATGGGATCAACTGCTAAGGCTGATTTGGAAGCTGAAGTGGTCATGGTGGTTTCCTAACTAGTTGCATATTTTCAAATTGTCAATTACTCCTCCAGGTATTCTGTGAGCTCCCTCCATTGCATAATCAATTCCTGGGATATATCTTGCCTAAGTTTTGGTAGCGACTGATGCTGCAAATCACTCCTTCCTTCATCCCTCTACATCCATAATTTCCTTCTCACATCCTTGCAACCATTGTCACCTAGTTTTCAGATATCGAAGATTCCAATTCATTCTTCTCCTGAGTTTTGAATGCTTGTGCAAACACCTGTTCCTTGTGTGCACATTGTGCTACCGAAAAACATTGTTGAAACCTCGCTACATTTCCTCTATTTTCTCTAACCTATATTTTGTTTGGATTGGAGTGTTACTTACTGGTATATGAAGACCCCTACAACATTTTTTTTACTTTCACTATATCATCACTTTTCAACCTGAGATATACAGATATTAAGGGGAGGGGAAATTGCACTTCCTACCTTTCAAAATCCATCAAAATAGTATTCTATCAAAACAGGTGAGTTAGAGGAGAATCTTAGGAGAGAGAAGCCATTATTCACTGTCATTTCCTCATTGAAGTATGCCATTTTTTTCTCCCTTAGCCTTCACTATACCATAACCTTTGATCCCTTGTCTTTACCCATGGAGACACCTCAGAAGAAGAAATCTCACAAGGGAGGAACTATGGTCAGAACTGAACCCTCAGACATGCACCTATTTGATGCACAACCAATGGTTAGGGAAGTTTTTCAAAGGGTGTTTTGCCTCTCTTTTTTCCAAAAAATGCAGAGAGGACATCTTGAAGTGGCAAGGCAATTTGCCTTATATTTTGATGGCCTTAAAACTAAGGTAGGAGACCTTGAGTTTGATGTGTCTGAAGCCTCCATTGCAGCAACCACATGGATTCCTAATACTGGTGAGATGTGGTTTAAATCCATGACCTTAAATGATTCCTTCTCTAAGGAATTCCTCAAACCAGATTATCAGACAGACAACTTGTCCAAGGGTGTGCCTAGAAGTCATCTAGTTGAAGATTTTGACAAGATGTTGAAGATCATCCATAGAT
>ML793042.1:148347-192442 GCA_009831015.1 Picea engelmannii
GAAGCAGTTATCTCTGTCAAAAGAAATAAATTCAGATTAGGACAGCAAAGAAAATTTCAACTCAAAAACAGCGACCAGAAAATCGTACAAACATCATCATTTACCATCTTTTCCAGCGATGTTTTAAAAGATGAAAACTAATAACAGTCTTAAGATCAGTAAGTCACGATATTAATGATAAAATCTTCAATACTGTTGGCATAGCCACTGCTGCCAGCAGGCGTCCATAGCCTCGACAGGGTTGCCATTTAACCCACTCTGACATCTGTATCCTGTCAAGAATTTCTAGATCAGAATAAAGGACATTAAAGAGGTTTCTTATATTTTTTCATAGATTTTCATGTACCCGACATTGCTTCGCTACCAGCAGGCCTGTTCAGTACCCCGGCGAAGTTGCCTTGGCGCCATGCATGCATTTACCCACTGCCAGCGGACCTGTTCAGTATCCCGGTGGGTTTACAAACACTTCCCATGGCTCTTATTAATATTTTTATTTTTTTTTCTTTTGTAGATATATGAGTGGGGTGGCGCTGATAATCTTGATATTTTAACATATTTTTTTAGACCTCATCAGAATTTTTTAACACTATCCTTTATTCATCTCCAGAAATGTTTTATTTATAAAAACAACTTCTACGAGGGAGACATCTTTTTGAGTCATTCCTTTACGGAAAAGGGACAGTGTAAAAAGATAATAGATGATCATGACAAACTTTGCTCAGAGATTGAAATTAGTAAACTTCTTTCAAACAACAAAATTTTCCAACATAAATATCAGTTTCCGAAATATATCATTGATGTTTGTACAAACTTTCAGAAGTTATTTTAGCGAAGGAATTTTTCTATGGTCTTTGTCTGAATGGCTCAGTGCACAGGTATGCATATTTTTCAAAAAACACAAAAAACTGATCAATTCAAATCAAAACCAAAATAAAAAACAAACGAAAAATACAAACAAAAGAAATATTTACATAATATACATGGGTAGTTATCAAGAGAAGTATCTTTTCAGGGCTTGTCCATTCACCAGATAGGTCTCAAGCTGCCCTTCAAGATTCTGTAATCGAAAGGAACTAGGACCCAACTTTTCAGCAATTAAAAATGGCCCAAGCCATAAATTTTGAAACTTGGTGTGCTCACCCTTCCCTTCGTGTGGTTTGTCCCACTTCAAAACGAGATTGCCTACTTCAAAATTCCTATCAGAAGCAGAATTAGAATCGAACCAGATTTTAATCAGTTGTTGATGTTGATCTAACTTACGCTTAGCTTGGGTTCTAACTTCTTCTAACTTCATCAAAGCGTTAATGCAGCTTTCTAAAGGGGGACAATCTTCTTCTTGGACTTTTTGTGACAATTGAAGTGAAGGAAGAAGAATGTGAGGTGGCAGAATGGCTTCTCTACCATAAACGAGGAAAAAGGGGGAGTTACCTATAGCGGCTTTGGGTGTTACCCTATCAGCCTATAGTGCATTCAGCAGTGCATTGTGCCAATTCTTGTGATTTTCAGCCACGGTTCTCTTGATAATTTTGATCAAGTTCTTGTTTGTTGATTCTGCTAAGTCGTTGCCCTGGGGGTAGTAACTAGAAGAATACTTTAGCTTTATTCATTTCTCCAAAGCGAACTCACTCATCTCAAGAGAGGAAAAGTATGAAGCGTTATCAAAGACTAGACAATCAGGGATACCAAAACGAGTAATGATATTCAAATTCAGAAAAGCAATCACCTGAATTCTGTTAATAGTTCTTAGCGCGGTGACTTCAGACCATCGAGTAAAGTAATCAGTGGCTGTCACAATATACTTGTGTTGTTGTGAGGATGGGGGGTTAATAGGACCTATGATATTAAGGCCGCATTGCTGGAAAGGAGAATCGACTGAAATGGGTTGCAAGGGGAAGGCTGGTTTTTGCAGCCGCCCTGATGCTTTCTGACAGATAATACATTTACGACACAAGGCATGAGCGTCCCTAAAAAGTGTGGGCCAGTAGTAACCATCTCTTAAAACCTTATGAGCAGTGGTATCGCCACCGAAGTGACCACCAGCTTCTCCTGCATGCAACTCAAGCAGGACTTTTTCTGCTTCATCTTTTTCGAGACAACGCATCAGTACGTCGTAAAAATTTTGACGAAACAGTATACCGTTAATTAGATGAAAGGAGGCAGACTTTAGTCTCAATGCTCTTCTCTTAGCGGGGTCAAGGTGACGGGGTGCTGATCCATGTTCAAGACAGTATCTAATATTGTCGTACCAAGGACTTACAAGGTTTTGTGCACAACAAATCAAACTTCGATCGCGTTGTTCTAGGTTTGACGTATCACTATCTTCTCACTGTCCTATTTCTGAATCAACAACCAACTTACACAATCCTTGGCCTCTCATGATCTGTGCTGGGGTGATATCTAAGTCATACTCCTGCAAGGAGGTGACCCAATTGGCTCTTTTCTCTCCTAACTCCTTTTACACTAACAAGTTCCTTACGGCAGGGTAGGGGACAATGACTTTCATCCTTGACTTTAAAAGATAGGACCGGAAGTGCTTAACTGCTTTGAAAACAGCATAGGCTTGCCGATCGACCGCTGGGTAGTTAAGTTCAGAACCTTTGAAAGCAGAGCTCATAAAGGCGATGGGTACTTCGTTGTTCTCGGAATTCTTCTGAGTTAGGACTGCAGCATAGGAACGATCAGAGGCAAAAGTATAGAGTGTAAAGTCTTGAGAGAAATCAGGGCTCATGAGAGACGGAGCGTCTATTATGGCCTTCTTTATGTCATTAAAATATTGATTTTCTGTGGGTCCCCAGTGATATTGTGTGTCTTTCTTAATCAGGTTTTGGAGAGGCCTGACCATTTCAGAGAAACTGGGGACAAATCTTCTCACGAAATTAATCTGGCCTAGGAAAGACTGCATGGAATTTTTGGAGGTAGGTGGGGGAATTTTAGTGATGACTTGAGTCCTCTCAGGGTCAATAATCATTCCGTCACTAGACACAATGAATCCTAGGAGCTTTCCCTGTTCTACTGCAAAGATGGACTTCTTAGGGTTCAAGGAGATGTCATATTTACGACATCGTAGCAGAATGACTCGTAAGTGAGCTAGATGATCGTCTTTGTTTTTAGAATACATGGTCACATCATCTAAGTAAACTACTACGGAGTGATTTATTAGGCCTCTAAAAGCAATGTCTATTGCTCTCTGAAAGGTAGCACCAGCATTAATCAATCCAAAAGGCATTTTGCGATAAGCATAAGTGCCCCACAAGGTACGGAAGGTAGTTTTTAGTTGGTCTGGTGGAGACATCAAGACTTGGTTGTATCCAGATAAACCATCCAATAAAGATATCCTCTCGAAACCAGATACTTGTGGCAGGATCCGTTCCATGGGCGGGACAGGATAATTATCTTTGTCAGACGCTTTGTTGAGGTTTCGGAAATCGACACAAAGTCGAATTTCCCCATTTTTCTTCTAAACTGGGACAAGGTTGGATACCCATTGAGTGCGTCTAATAGGAAAAATTATTTTAGCACTTAGGAGTTTATTCAATTCTTTTTGAACGGTCGGTTCTAGTTTAGGATGCATTTTCCTCAGTTTCTGTTGGAAGGGTAAGGTTTGGGGCTTCATTGGGATGACATGCTGTATAATATTAGGATCAAACGTCTTAAGATCATCGCAAGTCCATACAAAGACATCCTTGAATTCTTTAAATAATTTAACAAAGGCATATTTTTCTTGCTTAGAACATCCCAAGCCTAGATTGGTACACTGAGGATTTTCACTAGTTCCTAAATTGACTTTTTCATAAGATAATGAGGAACTATTGGTTTTGCAATTGACCGTCTTTTTAAATTTATCTTCAAAATCATAAAACTTTTCTAATCTAACAATAGATTTGGGTACAAAATTTACCATGTCCGATAGAGCTTCAGAAGATTTCAGATTAGGTATTACTGTAAAGTCGTGCAAATTGTCGTCGTGCGTTCGTTCGTCTATCACTGCGCCTTGAAAGGTTTCTTCCATGTGTAGAAAGTTAATGATCTGCTGATCATCGTCAAATACTCTCCAGTTTATAATATTGTCAGGAACAGATGGTCGAAACAATAGCTCCACGGAGAATGCATTTGGGGATAAGCCTTCTGCAGGAAGAAGTTTAGAGGCAACATTAGCTAGTAGATCTGCTTCAACATTATTTAATCTAGGAATGGAATTTATATTAAAAGCAGAAAATTTGTTCATTAAACTCCATACCTCAGACTGGTAACTTTTGAGATGCAGGGAAAGACAGTGTATAGAGTCTCTTACCTGTCTGACCACTATTTCAGAGTCGTCGAATACAACCAGATTTTGAATGTCCATGTCCAAGGCTTTTATGAGACCTTGCAGTAAAGCCTCATATTCTGCGATATTGTTCGTACATTCAAATTCTAGTCTAAAAGCCATTAATGTCTTATTACCTGCCGGATCGATAATGATGCAGCCTGCACCAGCTCCTTCTTTAGACTTGGAATCATCGAAATATAGAGACCAAATTTGATTTCCATCAGGCTCATGGAACTGTTGCATAGAAGCTATTGGTTGCACATATGCTATGATCTCGGATTGTTGTTTAGGATTGTTGATAGGTGAAACTTCAGCCATGAAATTTCCGAAGAAGGTGTCCATCCCTTGGACTTCAGGTGAATCAGCAGGAGGTGTGTATGGTTCATTAGGGTCATTCAAATCTGTGACCGTGAACTTAAGGTAACGCTCACGATTCACCCTGATCTTGTTGGTTTTACTGTTCTTTGGAAGCCATAAATTAGACCAGTCCATCGCGAAGTAACCATGTAGCTGCTCTAACCAGTCCCTGCTCAAAAAAAGACCATACACTTCTGGAATATCCACCACAATTATATCAATAACCTGATGAACCTTTGGGTTAGACGATAATCTAATCAATACATTTTTTAGTTCGCCTATAACTTTAACATTTGTTCGATCAAGTTGTATGATTTTCAAAGAATATGGTTCTACTTCAGCATTAATCTTTTGGCAGACTGACAAAGGCATCACATTTGATGATGCTCCTGAGTCAACCATACAATTATGCACATTTCTGTTGAAGATTTCGAAAGTTAAAAGAAAAGGAGGTACATTCTTGTGAGTACTTAGAGTTGTAGCTTGTGGTTTCTTACTCACAGTTTCTAATGCTACTTTATCTACATTATTCACATTATTTACATTATTATTTACAGGAGTTACAGGAAGGCTTCCTTTATCTTGAGGATCAGGATTGTTTTTAGTGGAAGTCTTCTGCGGCACTTTGCTTTGCACAACCTTGTTACCATTTGAATTACCATTCTTGCCATTTTCTGAAATATTTTGCAACATCTTCTGTAACAAGAATGGAAACTTCAACAACTCATAAATAGAAATGTCAGCCCTTAATTTTTTCAGATCTTCAACAACATCATAATCTATTTTAGGGCTGACATTATTCTGTTTAATTTATGCTGATTTAGATGGCTTTGGAGGTGGAGTTGTAGTGTTCTCAGTAGGAGGTTTGTTTGTTGTCTTACTCCTAGTGTTGTAGGGGTGAACAGTCTCGAAGTTAGCTTGAAATATGCTATCCGAGAAGTGTCCAAAGATGTTTGGAGAAGACTCTTCTTCTTGAACTGTTTCCTGCTTGACTTCCTCCTGAGGGATTTCAGGAGGCATCAAGTTATCTTGGGCTTTTAGAATTGTCTGAAGAGCACATTGCAAACTTTCTAGGTTCAAGCCTTCGGGGTTTGAATTAGGCCGATTGGTGGGAAAAGGCTTTCGAAAAGGAGGTTTGTAAGGTCCTTTCCTTGAGGAAGCTTCTTCAGTTGACCTTTTTAAATCTATAACTTGATTAGACAATTTTTGAACAACTTTAGTTAAATTTTCCAAATCAGAGTTTTCAGGTTGTGTTTTTCTTTTTGTAGGTCTGGGGAGAATTTCAATCTTCTTTTTGGAAGGAGAAACAGTCTCAGTTTCGTTGCTAGAAGAGTCCTTAAGGCTAAGTATGTCTTTTTCAATCTGAGTAGCCTCTTCGAAGGATTCTAACAATGTGGCCTTTTTAGAACGTTTGACCCAAATGGTTATACTTTGATGTAGAGCTTTAGTGTAGTAAGCTATTACAAGACTCTCAGCAGGCATAGAATCTGCGGGGATTCGATTTTTAAGCGTTAAGAATCTTTGATTGAAATATTTAACTTTTTCTTTTGAGTTCATTTTTAAGCTTGAAAGATCCATGACTAAGACTTCTGGAGGTTTACCATCTCCGAATTTTTCCAGAAAACATGACTCAAACTTTTCCCAAGACACTATGGTATGGGGCTGTTGGGCAAAGTACCATGTGGATGCATTACCCTCAAAAGTATAAGGGAACAACCTGCAGACAACGTCTTCATGTTCAACATTACAGAGAGCCATTTCTCCGGGTGTTTAGGTAGAGGGTGTTGGGCTCCAGGTACAGCTACGACATCCTGGTCCAACTAGGGTCTAGCAGGGTTGTTCTGATTGGCCATTGGGGTAGTAGGTGTGGAAGGCTGAGAAGGTGAGTTTCCTTCGTCTGAAGAGGAATCTCCTCCAGAAGAGGAAGGAGATGAGGGAGGTGGTGAAGGAGGTATCCCAGATCCTCCTGCAGCAGGATTTAAGTTTGGATCTGTAGGATTCACAGTGAGATTAGTGTCACCTAACTGTTCTCTGATATCAGAGAAGTCTAAAGGTTGACCCCACGGACGGTTTGGTCGCCTTAAACTAGCTAAGGCACTATGTGTTTTGATAAGAGATCGGCGGACAATCTCTTCCAAGTCACCACCTGTAGGATTAGGGGTTGTTGGCTCAACTGTGATCTGTGGATCTTCAGTTGAAGTAGTTGTTGTTTGAGGGGGAATATTATCTTGTGAATGGCTTCTAGTCACTATAGGTGATCGATTAGGGGGGGGGGGAGTCTTGCGACCGCCTCGTGCCATTAATTAAGTTTAGGCCCTCCTTCTAGCGCCATTTGTTGACGGGCGAAATTGACCGTTCGTCAACTGAGAGAGTGGAACCGGTCCGGGGTTGTCTAAATAACCCAAGCCGTTTGGAATGAACCACCCTGACAGGTTTAACGGCTCCATTGGCCGCTCTAAGGTCCTAAGAAAACCAAAGAGAAAACTAACCTAAACTAACTAATCTATCTAAAACAAATAAAACAAACTAAACTAATTAAAACAAACTAACTAAAACTAAATACAAGAAACTAAACTAAAAAATAAAAAAACAAACTAAACTAACAATAACTAAAATGAACTAATACTAACTAATCTAATTAAAACAAACTACTAAATAAACTAAAACTAATTATAAACTACTCTAACTATTCTAGATACTACTACTAATTACTATTACACTAACTCTAACAATTAACCGTCTAACTACCAGTTATAATACAGCTTATTAAAAATGTACAGTATACACAACTGGCAGATTTAAATAAAACCTGCTAAACTCATATGCTTTCTGTCCTAAGACAGCCAGAGATATTTTTGATTTTTTGATTTTATGAATAAGAAATAAACTTACTGAAATTAAATGATCTAATATACTAACTCTAACTAAACTAATATCTGAACTAAACTACTAATAAAAACAGTAAGCACACAAGCGACTAAATGACCCGGAAGCGCTCCTAATTTGTCCTACGTATGATGACTTCGAAGCTGGTCAAGGGAAGTAAACTCGCACCGGTTAGTCCATAAGCTTCTCGTAAATGATAGGCTGCACTGCTCTTTGAGTTATTTACAGGACAAACAAGACATAAAAAAAATAAAAATCATAACAATTATATGATTTATAAATCTCTGCAATAAGGGAAACCTGTTATGCAAAAACTTATAGTTTATAATTCAACTTATGAAGAAGAGAAATCTGTCGTTCACAAACTGAATTAAACAATTGCTATGTTTTTTAAATACTTAGAAGAAACCAAATATGGATGACAATGATTAAAATTATATCATTTGCACATGATTAAGATAGCTAAAGTAGTCATTAACCAGATACAAATTGATATACACAACATGAAACAAAATGTTGATATAATGAGAAGCTAAAGCTATAACAAAACACCAAATTCTGCCTCAATCTGTATTAAAACTCCATATCTTTGTTCTCCCACGAATGAGGATGAACATTATTACAAAAATCATAAGTATATATAAGTCTCTCCACAGGGTAAAACCTCCCTGTGGATAATATCAAACTGTTTTAAATAATCTGGGAGATATCCCAAAATCAACTAAACTAGGAAACTAAAATGCAAGTGAAATATTTGAATTATCCCCTAACTGCTCATGAAATCCACTGCAAGTTCGAATTTATCTGCAATAGACTAAAAATATCAAGTTAGAAAGGTATTTCATCAATAATACAATAAGAATTTGATTCTACAGGCTTAGCTACAGAATCATCTGATTTTGTAGCTAGTCTAAAATAGCATACAGGATCAAATAGAAATCGAATCAAATCTTTTAAAAGAATCAAATCCAATTTTCTTTCAATAAAGATTAAAAACGAATCACTAATGATTCAAATGATTTTATCATTCAAATTAAACGAAATCAAAAGTGATTCAATCGAAACAGGGATAAGAATACTCTGTTTCATTTTACCATAAAATCGGGTCAAACAGTAACAAGACTGTTTCATATCAAATGAAATTAATAGTGAGTCATATCGTATGAGATACGATCTAATCCAACACAATCATAATCCATTTGCTATGGCTATAACAATTTAGTATACGATTCATGTTGTTTTAATTAAATACAAAGATGGAAAGACTGTTATGATCGTGGGTAAATATAACAGCATCATCCAAAATTCGCCATAGATTTCAATCGCTGATCATTACACAGTCAACAGGCAGGATCAAATGGTGATCACAACCATCATCAGATCGACAGAAGTGATAATCGTAAACTGGGCAATAATCGAAACAAATCGTGACTGACTTAAATATAGAAACAAATCGTGATCCTGGTATAGCCACTTTCGTCCCTCAAATCAACTTGTAACTAAATATTCATTACAAATCCAACCAATAACAGGGTCGGTCTAAGAGAAAACCAAAACGAATTAACCGGCTGGGTTTCACATAACCGTTACTAATTGAATCCATTCACGATTTAAGTGAATTTGTACAGCATCATTTAAAAAAAAACAATCCAAACTATATTCGAAAACCATATGGACATAAAACCGTAACAGTTAACCATATCACAATTGTTACCAATCATAGCATATACATCATAACGAAATCAAAACAAAATGCGATTGTGTTCAGAATCGAAATATGAGAAACAGCTTGTGTCTATCGAATGACTTCAATCGACAGCAGAGCATTCATTTTGGCTAAATCAAACAACTCAAATCCACACCAAATCAATCAAATCAATTAAAATCTAATCGAAACTAAACTGGGAAACGGAATTCCATTCAGTTAAAGCAAGGCTGAGTATACAATGTAACGAAGCCAATCAATGCTGAACAGAGCTATTCAAAACAAATTTGAATCGTTATATAAACTCATACTATTTACAAAAAATGATTGATATTAAACATACCTGTGTGACGAGGCTATCCAATTACGCCAACTTAGAATTCACCACAGCCATGGCCGATTCCAAATTTTTAAACAAAATGGAGCCTATCGTTCTTTGTCTCTTATCAGTGGTCTGTAGCTCAGCCTTTTGATGGGTAAGCAGTGTAACCTGGTCCTCCAAAGATTTAATCTTTGACTGTAGCATCGGCACATCAAGATAATACCTCTCTAACCACGAGCTACATTGATCACAAGATGGCACTGTAGGTTGAGGCAGAGCAGGAGAGGGTTTGGATGAATGTCCGGAGGTTTCACAGGGTATCTTAATGCCTGGGTAGTTAGGGTCATTTTGCAAGCAAGGTGGTAGGTTTGACATGAAGTCATACGAGGGTTTGGCACACAAACCTTCCGAATAGGGATACTCACTAGCCAGAAAACGCTCCACTTCCGAGTCAGAGTCTTCACTTAATACGATAGGGTCAGGATTGACAGGAGCTTTCAGCTTGTTCCTCGCCATCTGAGAAATTAGATGGGAATTCTTTTTCCCTTTGGCATTTGCAGTGGGTTTGGCTTTAGGCTTATTTCCCACAGGCTTAACATTCTCGACATCCTTGGTCACAGAGTGGGGTAGGTCGATAGGTGAGTCGGGTAAGGGTTTAGGTAACAGAACATTGTAGGGTACGGAGGGTATAGCTTTGTTCTTGGTCACCACAGGTTTGTCAACCTGTGGAGGATTTGAATCCTCAAAACCATTACGAGCAAGGAAATCGTTCCAACAGTCTTCGTGTAACCCCAAATGATAAACAACAATCATTTTAACCAGCCCATAATGAAAAAGGCTGCTATCAGCTTGGTTCCTTTTATATTTCTTAGATATTTTAAACAGACTTCTGTGCAATTAATAAAGCATATTAAGCTCAAAGCCCATGAAAACCATAAGCAAATGAAGGTGGTGTAAGAAAACAAAACCATACCGACCTTCGCAGGTGATAAACTTTTTGATAATCATCAATAAGTCATGCCAGCACTACTTCAACATGGTCACAGGTAAACCTTTGTCACAGGAGCCAACCTTACGCTACTGGAAGATGATGCAGATGTCGACCTATGTCGTCCGCTTCCACCAGGACCTTCACTGTCTTTGGCCCAAAGAGCCAAAATTCCCTTCAACTCCCTCAGCGGAAGTTCTTTACCCACAACAACTCTCCACTGATCTCCCTTCCAAATCGAGAAATCAAAATTCACGATTTCACGAATTCTGTAGTCACGCGCTCTATGCCTTATGATTCCCCAAACTCCAACTCGGGTCAATCGCTGACTTTCTTCCCCCTCTCTATCGGATCTCTCCTCGTTGGGAAATCGCTACCCGCGATGTCAACAATTTGAAATTATAATCCCCAAACCGCGATATGCTGATTTTCTGAGGCACGTGTGGGCTTGAATTATCCACCTTATATCTTCCTATCGGGACTTCGAAACTCGCGAGATCGCGAGTCCTAAAGTTGATGAACTCGGGACTTACCTTTCCCCAAACTCCGATACAATGCCACCTATACTCCACTAATCCCCATGGTCCCACAATACCACGTCACCTCAGGACTTCACGGATCGTGAATCCACGATGCAAGCGTTCCCTGTCGTCGAGAACCCCAATTCCCCAAACCCAGAGATATAGGGATTCTTTGCCATGTGTTCCCATGATTGACGGCTTAGAACTTATCAGAGTATCGCTCTTCATGATATCGCTACTTTCGCTCTAGAATCTTGGTACTCCGACTCGCGATATGCCGATATGCGATATCGCATGTGATCCAACGGTCCCAATGAACCGAGATTGACGGCTCTACTGCCTTTTGAACTTCGAACTCTGAATGCTCGCACTGTAATTTCCGTGCACCTCTACAAGATCTAACGGCCCTCGGGTTCTCATGAAATCTCTCCAGGGGATTTCAACCGTTCAACCTTCCTTGATGTTTCTGCGAAAGGAATTCAAATGCTCCCTCTGTGAGAACTTGTTCAACCACTTCGCAAATCTGTGGAACTTCTCTTGGGATATTCCATGACAACGTCAGCACTTAAGCTTTAGCAAACTTGTAAGCCCATCCCTCCTGAGCTTGTTTTTGACTTCACAAGCCCTTTTGAGAACTTGTTGCACTCCCTGTAGCGAACTCTCAACGTCTGCTAACTGTTGAGATTCTTGACTCTGCGCGCTAACCTGCAGTAGTAGTCTTAGTTCTCTTTGCTCAGAATCGCAACTCTGAGATTCTGTCTAGTCTGCGCACACCCCGCATGGCTCTACCAACCTGCACCAACTTATAAACGAGTGAGAATAAGGGTTTAACTATCTAGCCTCATCAACGCACTCTATGCGGATGAATTTGACTGCACTCTATGCAGGAATCTCCTGGCTCAGACAAAGAAACAATTGAAACTTATTCTCCTTTCTCTCAAACTTCAGTTAAACCTCTGAAATCACATACACAGCATATTCAAATCAAATGCATACAATGAAAAACAAACATTCATGAGCACATAAACAACATACACAGAGAAACAAAACCAACCATGAAATTGAATCAAAGACTCTCGTCTATTAATTCAATTCTGTACATGGGTGTTCTTCATAAGTTCTTTGCTTTCTCTCTCTCCTACTCCTATATGAATGATAATAATGTACAAAGGAGGGTGTCTATATCTCGTTTCCCATGAATGATAATAATGTACAAAGGAGGGTGTCTATATCCCGTTTCCCTCTCGAATTCTACAACTATCAAATCTACAATTAAATTCCTATCTAACAACATTAAATCTATTAAATGCCTCCCTATCTACTAAGGACGAGAGCTTAAAGGCTCAAGGTCCCCTTTACAAATACAAGTGTGCTTCTTTATGACTGACTTCAATAAAGATCGGCACAACAATTTCCAAAGCATTTCAAAATATGTGCTAGCGATGTCCAACTGTTTCCTCTCAATGTGTTGGTTCGTTTGATGTGTTGTGGATGCTCCTGCATCATACTCCTTGACTTGAAAGATTTCATGGGCCCCTATCCATGAGCTCCTGCATGGTATGTCCATGCTTCTGTATCATTGCCTCAGTCTCCCAGCTGGCATCCTCCACTGGGTGATTCTTCCATTTTACCAGGTATTCAAAATACTGCTTGCGCCTGGTCTTCTTCCCCATTCGCTTGTCCAGTATATACTCCATCTGCGGCTTCTCTGCAACTGGTAATTGCTTCTGCCACTAGATCACTAGTTCCTCAGTTCCAATTTCTATTCCTCTAGCTCTGTATGGGTATAAATCCGAAACATTAAATATCAGAGATATCCCGATGCCATGTGGCAACTCAAGCTCGTAAGCATTTTCTCCAAATTTCTTGAGGACTTTACAGGGTCCGATTTTCTTCATTTTGAGCTTATTATATGTTCCCCTCGGGAACCTTTCCTTCCTTAAGTGTGCCAGAACCATATCACCAACTTCGAACTGGAGTTGTCTCTTCCACTGATCGGCTCTGCGCTTGTACTCCTGATTTGACTTCATCAGTCGCTGCTTCACCTTCGTGTGAAGTTCCTCCATCGCCTCAGTGAATTCTTCTACGGTCGTGCTGCTAGTCGCACCCTGTTCTGACTCCCTGAGTTCATAAAATCCCCTCGGTTGTGTCCCATACACAATATGGAATGGGCTTTTTCCTGTACTTCAATTCACCGAATCATTGTACGCGAACTCTGCCTGTGGTAACATCTGGTCCTAGCTGCTATGGTACTCTGTCACCAATCTTCTCAATAGATCCCCCAGACTTCTGTTGACCACTTCCGTCTGTCCATCTGTCTGCGGATGATATGTTGAACTAAAATCCAAATTAGTCCCTAGCTTTTTCCATAGTGTCCTCCAAAAATGACCTATGAACTTTGTATCCCTGTCCGAGACTATGCTTCTCGGCAATCCATGCAGTCTGACGATTTCTTTAAAAAACAAATTTGCAATGTGTGTCGCATCGCTGGTCTTTTGACACAGAATAAAATGTGCCATCTTTGAAAACCTGTCCACCACCACAAAGATGGAATCAACTCCTCTTTGCGTTCTTGGCAATCCTAATACAAAATCCATGTTGATGGCCTCCCATGGCCTCTCGGGTATAGGCAATGGCTGATAAAAACCCGCATTCTGCCTTTTCCCTTTTGAATGCTGACAAATCCTGCATCTGTCAACAAATCTTTTAACGTCTGTTCGCATGCCCGGCCAAAAATATGATTCGCTTAGCTTGGCGAATGTTTTTTCATGACCAAAGTGCCCTGCTAAGACACCACTATGCTTCTCCTTTAGCAGGTTCTCCCTCATGGAGAAATTCGGAATGCACAGTTGATTGCCTCTGAATAGCAATCCTTCCTAGATCATAAAATCTATCCAAGGACTCTGGTCTCTGAGAATTGGATTCTCAGCTGCTTCGTACGCTTCCCCGAAGTCTGCATCTCCTACATACATGTCCTTCATATTTTCAAAACCTAAGGTTTTGACTCTGAACTCCTGCAGTAATAAACATTTCCTGCTCAAAGCATCAGCCACTTTGTTAGCAGTCCCTGAAATGTGTTTTATCACAAATGTGAAATTTTGCATATACTCTACCCATTTTGCATGCTTCTGATTCAACTTCTCCTATTGACTCACAAACTGCAATGCATGATTATCGTTGTACAGAACAAATTCCTTGGGTATCAAGTAATGCCTCCACTTTTTCAATGCCTATATAATGGCATAAAACTCTTTATCATATGTGGAGTATTTCAATTTTGTGTCATCCAATTTTTCGATGAAGTATGTGACTGGCCTGTCTTCTTGACTCAAGACTTCTCCTATGGCATACCCACTGGCATCACATTTCACCTGAAATGTCTTCTGGAAATCAGGCAACACCAGAATTGGTTGCTCTGTAATCTTTCGCTTCAACAGATTGAAGCTCTTTTCAGCCTCGGCTGTCCAATGAAAAATTTTATTCCGCTTCTTCACTGTGTCCATCGTCGTTGCGCTAATTCCACTGAAATTCTGAATGAATTTTCTGTAGAAACTAGTTAATCCATGGAAACTCCTCACCTCAAAAACATTTCTAGGTGATGGCCAATTCTTAATCACTTCTACCTTTTCAGGATCCATTTTCAACTCATTCACCGATATAACAAAACCCAAGTAAATGAGCTCTGTCTTCATGAAGGAACACTTCTTCACGTTGACCAACAGCTTCTCCTGCTGTAGCTTTCTCATCACCATGGCCAAATGTTTCAAATGCTCAGCCTTTGTCTTACTGAAAATCAATATGTTGTCCAGATATATGACCACAAATTTTCTGATGAACTCCCTCAGGAATTCATTCATTAGCCTCATGAATGTGCTTGGTGCATTTGTTAAACCAAATGGCATGACCAGCCATTCGTACAAACCTTCGTTTGTCTTGAATGCTATCTTCCATTCATCTCCTTCCCTCATGCGAATCTGGTGATATCCACTCTTCAGATCAATCTTTGAAAAATAATTTGCCCCACTTAGGCAATCCATCAGATCATCCATTCTCGGCAGTGGAAATCTGTACTTGATGGTGATTTTGTTTATCGCTCTGGAGTCTGTACACATCCTCCAGCCTCCATCTTTCTTCGGACTTAGTATTGTTGGCACAGCACACAGACTCAAGCTCTCCCTGACCAGTCCTTTGTCCAACAGATCCTGTACTTTCCTTTTGACTTCCTCATTTTCCTGTGGCGTCACAGCAAACTTGCTCCTGGTATGAGGTCAATGTGATGACTCACACTCCTCATCGGTGACAATGAACGAGGTAATTCGTCCACGATGATATCAGTGAATTCTCCCAGCAACTCCTGAATCTCTTCTGACAAGTCGTCCACTCTTGTGCTAGTCAGGACAATTCTCGGCTTCCTGACCACAAAGAACTGTGGATCTTCCTTCTTCTCCATCTCATTGAGAAGTTCCTTCCCACTCATGAGAATTAGTGTACTGCTTACTTTCGGCTTCACTTCTTTATCCTTTATCGGAAGCAATCTGTGTGTCTTCCCATCCTTCTCTAAGGTGTATGTGTTCATTCTCCCATCATGAACCACATTTCGGTCATACTTCCATGGTCTCCCCAGCAATACATGACAAACATCCATGGGAATGACATCACATAGGACCTTATCTTTATATTCACCCATTTTAAATTCAACTAAACATTGTTTAGTGACACTCACCTGTTGTCCCTTCTGCAGCCATGATACTTTGTACAGACTCGGGTGATTGGTCGTCTCCAACTCCAAATTTTCCACCATCTCAGTTGAAATGAGATTATCGGTGCTTCCGCTGTCCACAATGACTTTGCATTTCCAACCCTTGGTCTTGCATGTGGTCCTGAACAGTTTGGTTCTCTGAGTTGTGTCCTCCACCTCCTTCTCGGGTGTTAAAAGGACTTTATGCACCGTCAGTGACTTCCCACTTCCGGTGTCTTCATTCTCATCATCACACCTCTGCGCCTCAGCAATGTGAGCTTCTCCTCTATCCATTTTCTTTTCTGGACAATCAACGGCTTTGTGTCTATCCTTCCCACATGTAAAACATGTGATGATTCCACCTCGACCTCTTCCCCTACCTCTAGTACGAGGAAAAGTGTTGGCATCAGCATAACTTCCACCCTGCTCTGTATGTTGTCTCCTCGGCTCAGCATATTTTTGCCTTTGTTGCGAGGTTCCACCTCTTTCAATCTTACCCTGAGGTCTCTTCCATTCCTCCTTGGGTTTCTGATATTTCTCTTGGGAAACTGCCTTGCCTCTGGGCTAACTTCTGCCTCGCCCTCGCTATCCCTGCTTGCGGCTCAGCTTCTCCTTGGCTTTCAGAGCCAATTGGTAAGCATCTTCCACCATTCGGATGGTTAACATGTTTAACTCATCCTGAATGTCATATCTTAAGCCATTCAGGTATCTCGCCACCTTCTCATCATCGCTCTCCCGATGACCTGCTCGGATATTGAGCCGGTAAAATTCCTCAATGTACTCTTTCATCGTCATCAACTTTTGTCTTAGGTTTTGCATTCGCCTGAACAGTGTGATCTGATAATCTCTGGGGATGAATTTTGCTTTCATCTTCGCAATCATCTGATCCCAGCTTTTAATCTTTTGTTTTCCCTTGGAACGTCTGTCCGCCTGTAGCTCGTCCCACCATAAGGTTGCATGTCCTTTCAACTTGGTAACAGCATGCCTTACCTTCTTATCCTCTTCGATATCCTCATAATTGAAGTAGGTATCAAGAGCTCTGATCCAGTCCAGCAACTCTTCTGCATCCAGGCTTCCTTCATAAGCTGGAATATCCATTTTGGTCTTGGAACTCATTCTGGCGATAGCTTTTATCAATCGCTCGGTTGAAGCATCCTCTACTGTGACTTCTTCTGCCTCATGTCCAGCTTCTTCTTCAACCTCGGAATCGCTAAGATCCCCTGCACCAACTCCACATCTCTGCACTATCTCCATCTCCTCAAGCCTTGCTCGGAGATCTCTCATCTGGCGCTCCATTTCTGGATTTCCTGCCGGTCTACCCCTTCTTCGCGCATCCCTGTCCTCTCGATCAGGCGATTTCCTTTCTCTTCTCGGCGGCATGGAAAATTATCCTCTCTTCTAATAAAAGCAAAGATATTCCTGCTCTAATACGACTTGTCACCCTATGCCGTCCGCTTCCACCAGGACCTTCACTGTCTTTGGCCCGAAGAGCCAAAATTCCCTTCAAATCCCTCGGCAGAAGTTCTTTACCCACAACAACTCTCCACTGATCTCCCTTCCAAATTGGGAAATCGGAATTCACGATTTTGTGAATTCTGTAGTCACGCGCTCTACGCCTTACGATTCCCCGAACTCCGACACAGGTCAATCGTTGACTTTCTTCCCCCTCTCTATCGGAGCTCTCCTCGTCGGGAAATCACTACCCGCGATGTCAACAATTTGAAATTATAATCCCTGAACCCTGATATGCTGATTTTTCGAGGCACGTGTGGGCTTGAATTATCCACCTTATATCTTCCTATCGGGACTTCGGAACTCACGGGATCGCGAGTCCTAACGTTGATGAACTCGGGACTTACCTTTCCCCGAACTCTGATACAACGCCACCTGTACTCCACTAATCCCTGTGGTCCCACAATACCACGTCACCTTGGGACTTTGTGGATCGCAAATCCACGATGCAAGCGTTCCCTGTCGTCGAGAACCCCGATTCCCCGAACCCCAAGATATAGGGATTCTTTGCCACGTGTTCCCACGATCAACGGCTTAGAACTTATCAGAGTATCGCTCTTCGTGATATCGCTACTCTCGCTCCAGAATCTTGGTACTCCAACTCGCGATATGCCGATATGCGATATCGCATGTGATCCAACGGTCCCAATGAATCGAGATCGACGACTCGACTGCCTTCTAAACTTCGAACTCTGAATTCTCACACTGTAATTTTCGTGCACCTCTGCAAGATGTAACGGCCCTCGGGTTCTCGTGAAATCTCTCCAGGGGATTTCAACTGTTCAACCTTCCTTGATGTTTCTGTGAAATGAATTCAAACGCTCCCTCTGTGAGAACTTGTTCAACCACTTCGCAAATATGTGGAACTTCTCTTGGGCTTTTCCACGACAACGTCGGCGCTTAGGCTTCAGCAAACTTGTAAGCCTATCCCTCCTGAGCTTGCTTTTGACTTCACAAGCCCTTGTGAGAACTTGTTGCACTCCCTGTAGCGAACTCTCAACGTCTACTCACTGTTGAGATTCTTGACTCTGCGCGCTAACCTGCAGCAGCAGTCTTAGTTCTCTTTGCTCAGAATCGCAACTCTGAGATTCTGTCTAGTCTACGCACACCCCGCATGGCTCTACCAACCTGCACCAACTTATAAACGAGTGAGAATAAGGGTTTAACTGTCTAGCCTCATCAACGCACTCTATGTGGATGAATTCGACTGCACTCTATGCAGGAATCTCTTGGCTCAGACAGAGAAACAATTGAAACTTATTCTCCTTTCTCTCAGACTTCAGTTAAACCTCTGAAATCACATACATACCATATTCAAAGCAGATGCATACAATGAAAAACAAACATTCATGAGCACATAAACAACATACACAGAGAAACAACACCAACCATGAAATTGAATCAAATACTCTCTTCTATTAATTCAATTTTGTACATGGGTGTTCTTCACAAGTTCTCTGCTTGCTCTCTCTTCTGCTCCTGTATCAATGATAATAATGTACAAAGGAGGGTGTCTATATCCCGTTTCCCTCTCGAATTATACAACTATCAAATCTACAATTAAATTCCTATCTAACAGCATTAAATCTATTAAATGCCTCCCTATCTACTAAGGACGAGAGCTTAAAGGCTCAAGGTCCCCATTACAAATACAAGTGTGCTTCTTTATGACTCACTTCAATAAAGATCGGTGCAACAATTTCCAAAGCATTTCAAAATATGTGCTGGCGCTGTCCAGTTGTTTCCCCTCAATGTGCTGGTTCGCTTGATGTGTTGTGGATGCTCCTGCATCAAAAGAGCAGAGTCCAAGGGACCTCTTCCACTTTGCAATTCTTGGACCATCGTTTTCTGGTGGTAGGCAAACCCGTAGCTAAACTTACAAATTGCTCGTCAATTTGCAATTGAACATCCCCGACCTTGGCCCGACAGCCATCAAAGGTCATGGCGAATTACCTAACCACGTAGAGGTTAAAACCTTCAAATTTCTGTATGAACGGGAGCCACCCATTGTCCTCAAGGTCACTATGGGCACTGTCGAACATCAACAGAGCCTGGCTACCATTCAGTTCAGCCCTCACGACTGGAGCCATGGTGCGAGCACATGGTAAGGGTTTGGGTCGAAATCACCAACACACAGGAGCAAAGTCGTTCGGTCTAACCACTATGAATGATCAAAGGGGAAGCATTAATGTGCGCATGCGAGGGTGGTGGAATCACTTACCGCCATACAAAATAGTAATGGCAAAGTACAACCGGTGAATTAACCCTCTGTTGAAACAATCATAGCATAGTTCAAACCATACTATTCAGCCAACCCAAAAATCAAACGATGAATGATATACCAATGCGCCATTTACCATTTCAAACCACGAATACTCAATGTAAAATTAAACCCAAATGTTTAACCAACGTGCCATTGCATAATCAAACATTTTAATCAAAGGTTTTAAAACATGGTGACAATCGATTTCAAAAAATTGACAAGCCAAGAGCTATATAAATTTTAACATAAGGATCACATCATATAAAAACAAAATAAACCATGACCCCTATGTAATTCAATGACTAGGCAAGTCTCCATATGCTCAATGTCTTACCATTTTAATAAATCAAGTTATGCAACCAATGTAAAAATGTCCAAATAGGCATAGCTCGAAAATCCTTTCAGCCACATGATAAACCAAAGGTAAGTGCCACTCAAAATATCGACAAAAGACAATTCAAATAACGATAGAGGAGTTTTCATGCTTACAGTCGTGAAAACTAAATGGAGACCAATTTGCAAGTGTCGCAAGAAATGAAAATATCGTTTGTTTGCAAAATGCGACGATGATTTGAAGTTCAGAAGACATAGGTGTAGGCAGCTTATAGGGCAATGGAAAAAATTGTATTGGCTGCCAACAGATTCTCCTCCAACTACCTTTGTTTGGAATATTTGTTTTTATGGTGCCTCTTCTAAGGAAGGTGTTGGTGTTGGAGTAGTCTTTGTTTCACCTACTCAAGACACCATATCTTTGTCCTACAAGCTAGAATTTGAAACTACAAACAATGTGGCAGAGTATGAAGCTCTTTTTTTGGGTTTGAGGGCTTCCAAAGACATGGGGATTGAAGAGCTATCACTGTTTGGAGATGATAAATTAATTGTTCATGAAATAAAAAAAATTGTATCAAGCTAAGCACCACAGGCTAAGGACTTACAAAAATTAAGTTTGGGATCTTGTTGATAGTTTCTTCTTAGCTTTCAATATCTCATTTATTCCAAGAGAGGAGAACACCATGGTTGATTCTTTGGATGTTTCAGCAAGTAATTTTAGAGTCCCTTTTCCACCTAAACTCAAATATGATGTAGAAGTGAAGTATAGACCCTATATACCTGACAATGTCAAACATTGGAAGGTCTTTGAGGATGATCTTGAGATTAAAATATTTCTTGATACTGTTGATGAGTTTTCTGCATTACATATTGATCAAGATCATGATTATGAAAATATCCCTCATTCTGATGTTTTTCTAAATAAAATTGCTAACCATCATATTGTTCAGTTGTCTAGTAACCATATTCCAAAGGGACTACTTTTTTTGGAGATATTGTTTGATAGAAATGATGTGGATGTAAAGGTTAAAGGTTCAACTGATGATGTTGATGTGACTGAATGCAATGTGGGTATAGAGAAGGATCCGAAATATGTCAAGTTGTCTAGCAACTTGTCAAAGGAACAAAGGGTTGAATATGTTGAGTTGTTAAAAGAGTTTGTTGATGTGTTTTCCTAGACATATGAAGATATGAGAACATACGACACAAACATCATTGAACATAATATCCCTTTGAAAGAAGAGACCAAGCCATTTAGGCAGAAGTTGAGACAAATAAATCCTATTCTTTTGCCTTTTATGGTAAAAGAGGTAAAACATCTTTTGGATGCCAAGATTATCATTCCTTTGAGATACTCTGAATGGGTGGCTAACTTGGTTCCAATAAGAAATAAGAATGGAGAAATCAAACTTTGGGTCCATTTCAGAAATTTGAATAGAATCTCTAAGAAACATAATTACCCCTTACCAAAGATGGAGAACATTTTGCAAAGGGTGATAGGTTCATCTAGGATGTCTATGATTGATGGATTTCCTGGCTACAATCAGATCTTTGTCTTTCCTGAAGATAGATAAAATACATCCTTTACCACTCCTTGGGGCACATTCATGTACGCTAAAATTCCCTTTGGATTGATGAACACAGCAGGGACCTTTCAGCGAGCCATGGACATTGCCTTTTACTAGGGAGAAGGACAAGTTTGTAGTCATTTATTGGGATTACATAATGGTGTTCTCACAATATGATGAAGAACATTATCATCATTTGAAAAATGTCTTCTTGAAGTGCAGAAAATTTGGTCTCTCTCTAAATCCTAAAAAGTCATTGTTTGCTATGAAGGAGGGGAAATTATTGGGACACATTGTATCAGCTGAAGGGGTAAGGATTTATTCAAGAGTAGAAGCTATCCAAAACTTGTCTCTCCCTAGATCCAAAAAAGAAGTTCAATCTTTCTTGGGCAAAATCAATTTTTTGAGAAGGTTCATTTCAAATTTTGTTGAACTGGTAAAGTATATCACATCCATGATGAGGAAAGGAAATGAGGTCAAATGGACTACATAATCTCGAAATTATTTTGATATGATAAAAAAGGATTTGACTGAAGCACCTATGCTCATCATCTCTAACTACTCCAAATATTTCATGATATTTTATTTTTTTTCATTTAACACGGTAGTTGTTGTTTTATTACAAAAAAATGCAGAAGGGTTAGAGCAACCTATTGCCTTTTTTAGCAGGGCATTGAGGGATCCTGAAATAAAATATGACATCATGGAAAAGAAGGACTATGCTTTGGTCAAATCCCTCAGAACTTTCAAAGTATATGTGTTGCATTCAAAGGTAGTTTCATATGTCCCTTCAGCCTTGATGAAAGAGATACTTATTCAGCCTAACATAGATGGAAGGAGAAGCAAATGGATTGCCAAAATTCTTGAATTTGATCTTGAAATAAAGTCCACCAAATTGGTTAAAGGCCAAGGTTTAGCTAGGTTGTTGGTTGAATCAAATTGTAAATATTTGGGGGCTAATTTCATAAACATTAGCTTAGAAAATCAGCAAGTTGAGTTGTCTAATCAAGGTTATCAAGTCATCCCTCCATTGGCAGAATGCACTTGGTACAAGGACATTATATATTTTCTATAGAAGTTAAAGCCTCCTAATGGTTTGGAGAAGAACAAGGTAAGATATTTGAAGCTCAAATCAATCAAATACTGCCTTATTGACCAAGTTTTGTATTGGAAATATCCTGTAGGGGTGCTTTTGAGATGTCTAGATCCACAAGAAGCCCAAAATATTATGTCTGATTTTCATGACAGTTTATGTGGAGGCCATCACTTCTAGAGAACCATAGCCTATAAGATTCTCAGAGCTGGATATTTTTGGCCTAGCCTTTTTACTGACGTTTGTGCAAAGATTAGAGCTTGTGTCAAGTGCCAAAATTTTTCTAGAAAGCAACAGCTCAAGTCTTTTCCATTGAATCCCATGGTAGCTTCAGGACCTTTTTAGCAGTGGGGACTAGATTTTATTGGGGAAATTTATCCTACCTCAAGTGGTCAGCATAGGTGTATTTTGACTGCCACTGATTAATTTACCAAGTGGATAGAATCCATCCCTATAAGGAATTCCTCCCACAAGGTAATCATTGGTTTTCTCGAGGATATTATGGCGATATTTGGTTGTCCGAGAAGAATTGTTACTGATAATGTTGCATCTTTCAAGGCTGAACCATTGATAAAGTTTTGTGAACATTATGGGATTACATTGGTTCATTATACTCCTTACTACCCCCAAGGGAATGGACTAAAAGATTCCTCTAACAAGAGCCTTATAAAGATCATCAAGAGACTGTTAGAAGACAACAAGAAAGCATGGGATTCAAAGCTTAAATTTGTTGTGTGGGCTGATAGAGTGACAACAAAGAGATCTCTTGGTGTCTCTTCTTTTCAGCTTGTGTATGGAGTTGAGGTTATCTTTCCTTCTCAGCTTTCCTTGTCTGTAGAAAAATTATTCAAAGACTACCAAGGAGAACCTGATGATATGATCAGAAGGATACAACAGCTGGTAGAAGTGCAACGGAATAGGGAGCAAATACTGGTCAAAGCACAGGACCATCAATAGAAGATCAAGCAAGCCTTTGACAAGAAGGTAAGCAAAGAAGATTTCCAGCTGGGAGATCTAGTGCTCAAGTGGGATGTGCCCAAGTAGTACAAAGTCAAGCACGGTAAATTTGAGGCCTTGTGGATTGGTCCCTTCAAAATTTCTGAGGAATTTTCAAATAACACTTTTAAGTTGCATAATTTGGAGGATTTCGAAGTTTTTGGTGGCCCTGTCAATGGGCACTTTCTGAAAAATTATTTTTCTTAAGCCATGAGTGGCTTTCCATGTCATTTTAAATATCATTTTTGTTTTATTTTTTATTGAATAAGTGACCCCATAGCCCTAGGATAAGGAACTAAAACTTATTTTTCTTGGCAGCTCATAGGGAGCATGCCACCCCCTGTGGAGCCAATGTTATCACACTAAGTTGCCTTGGGTCTTTTATCCCTTGCGTTTAAATTTTTAGTCTTAGACTTCAAATTTTCATTATTTTTCTTTGCGTGATTTTCTTAGGTTATCTTGAACAAATAAAGACTTGGGTTTTGGCTCATTTTTTGGCCCTCACATAGATTTTAAGCCTAGGTTCATTTTATGGCTTATGGTTTTGACTCAGCTCATGAATTGACACCAAGCATAAACTATCCCATGACCTTCATGACTTGACATGTCACTCTTTTCACTCATACCTTTATATCCTTGTCATGTTGTCCCTAAATCCAATTAAAGGTGGGTCAAATCATTCTTTAAAAAAAAAAGGATGTTGCCAACTCACTAGGAGTTTCCATAGTGCACTCCTTGTCCTTTATTCCTTACCATGATTCATCATTATTTTGATGAGGTCCTGATATACATTGTTTTCAACACCATGGTTCATTAAAATATGGATCCTAAGATGTTGTTTGACGCAGGAGCATCGCCAACACATCAAGCGAGCCAGTGCGGAAGCGAAAGACAGCTGGATAAGCCAGCACAAATTTTGAAAACACTTTGGAAGTTGTTGTGCAAATCTTAAATGAGCCATTAACATGAGGCACACTTGTATATTGTAATGGACCTTGAGCAGATTGCTCTCGTCCTTAGTGATAGACGGCATTTAAAGTAGTTAATGTAAAGTAGATAGAATTTAATTCTAGACTAGACAGTTGTAGAGCACAAGAGGGAAACGGGATATAGACACCGTCATTGTGCATTTGTATTATTATCAAGGAAGAGCATAGGAGAAGTAGAGAGCTATGTAAGAACACCCATGTACAGACATTTGAATTAATAGAAGAGATTTGATTCAAATTCATGGTTTGTGTTGTTCTCTGTGTATTGATGTTGATATGCTCATGAATGTTTGCTTCCAGTTATACATTTGCTTTTATATGTTGTGTATATGATTCCATGTGGGAATTGAAGTCTGAAAGGGTGAAGGAATGATTTTCAATTGTTTCTCTATCTGAGACAGAGAATTCTTGCAAGGAGTGCAGTGGAAGTGTCCGCAAGGAGTGCATTGACAGAGGGTTCAGATAGAGATAAATTTTGTTCTCATTCGTCCCAGAAGTGCAGTTAGGCACAGGAGCCATGCAAGGAGTGCGTAGGCCAGGTTAAGTTCAGGGTTGGGAACCTGAGTGAAGTATTGAGAGACTACTGTCGCAGGCATGCGCAGAGTCAAAGACTTCAACACTTAGACGAGGTTGAAGATTTTCCCACAAAGAGTGCGATCAGGAAGTTTCCTTGAAGGACTTGAAGGTCGTGGAAAATCTCAGGAAGGATAAAGCCTTTGAATTCATTGAAGGACAATGCAGATAAAGTTGTGCCTTGAAGGTTGCCAAGAAGCATCGAAAGTTACGCGCAGGTGGACGAGTCCCACGAAGGAGTGCTTAGCTCATTTTCGCAGGAATCACCAAGGAAAGTACAGACGGTCGGTATTCTCCGAGGAGAATCCACAAATCCCCATGAGTTGTTAGATCTTGTGGAAGTGCAGGGGAGATATGGAAACATATTCCCAAAAGGTTCGAAGCTCAGGAGGGGCAAAGCCATTGATCACAGTCACGAGGACCATTCGATCTACACGTATATCGTGTATTAGAGTTTCGTGGATTGAAACTCTAAATTCTTGCAACGGAAATCGCGATATCCCGATAGAAAAAGGAAATAGTGTGGGCCATAGTGGAATAGGCAAGTGGATAGGTGGCACATCTTATCAGGATCTCGCAGTGAGAAGTCCTGAAGCTTGGACATTAGGATTCGCGATCCCGTGAAGTCTGAAATCACGACGAGGTGGCGGGATCGTTGAAAAGTCAAAGCCGTGAGCTCATCGGAGTTTCGGCATATCGGGACTCAGGAGTTAGAGAATCGAGTTACTCGACACCGCGAGTGCTAAGAACCTGATAGAGAAAGTTCCGACGGGGTAAAGGAAAGGGTCAGCGTTGACCATATCGACATTCGGGGTTCGAGAGTGTAGCGCTTGACCATTGGACTCGCGAAGTCACGAGTTCCGATTCCCCGATAAATAAAGAGAGGGGGATCACATGAAGAGATCTGTGGGTGCATATTTCTTGATAGGGAAATAGAAGGACCGGTTAGTGTTCTTCGGGCCACAATAAGGGAGAAGATCCTATGAGTGTGCGTGGACCTTCCAACTTGCGGGTGGTGAAGGGGCTATGTTGATATCAAGTGGTATCAGAGCTTATTCTTGTCTGTATATTTTAGGCAAGGGAGGCATAAGAGGTAAGGAGTACTTTGATACATATCAAGTGGTATCAGAGCACAGAAAGATTCTTTGCTTTCTGTAGCAGAGAAAGAGAATTCGCCATGCCGCCAAGAAGAGATAGACAGTCACTCGATCCAGAGGATAGGGAGGTGCAGAGAAGAAGAGGTAGGCAGATGGAAGATCTAGCCATAGAGAGACAAATGTGTGATCTCCGAGCCAGACTCGAAGACATGGAGATAGCACAAAAATGCACAGCCAGTGCAGGGGATCTGAGTGATTCCGAGAGCGAAGTTGAGGCTGAACGTGAAGAAGAAGTTGCAGCCGAAGATGCATCAAACGACTGTTTGATCAAAGCTATTTCCCGAATGGGTGCAAGAGTGAAAATGGACATTCCAGTTTACGAGGGAAGCTTGGATGCAGAGGAGCTTCGAGATTGGATTAGAGCTCTAGATACTTACTTTGACTATGAAGATGTTGAAGAAGACAAGAAAATCAAGCATGCTATCACACACTTGAAAGGACATGCAACATTGTGGTGGGATGAACTACAAGTTGATAGACGCATAACTCCTGGACTTTCCTTTATTCGCCCAAATTCTATAGGATAAAATTATTTTACCTTAAAAATCGCCAAAATTTTATACAAACTATATAAAATCCTTAGAAATTTGAATATTTTTACAAAAATATCGCCAAACATTTTATAATTGGCATGTGAAGGATTAGTAATATTCGCCAAGGTTTCTACATTTTAAAATAAATTTCCATCCTTAAAATCATCCCTGGGTTGGTCAGAGAAATCTTGAGTCTGTGTGATGTTCCAACAGTACTCAGTCCGAAGAAAGATGAAGGCTGGAGGATGTGTACTGAATCAAGGCCGATAAATAAGATAACCATCAGGTACAAATTTCCATTGCCAAGGATGGATGATCTGATGGATTGCTTGAGTGGAGCAAAGTACTTTTCAAAGATTGAGTTGAAAAGCGGTTATCATCAGATTCGCATGAGAGAGGGTGATGAATGGAAGACAGCCTTCAAAACAAACGAAGGGTTATATGAATGGCTTGTTATGTCATTTGGCTTAACAAATGTGCCAAGTACCTTCATGAGGTTGATGAACGAAGTCTTGAGGGAGTTCATTGGGAAATTTGTCATCGTGTATTTGGATGACATACTGATCTACAGTAAGACAACAGCGGAGCATCTGAAGCATTTGGCTACAGTGATGCAGAGATTGCATCAAGAGAAGTTATTGATAAATATGAAGAAGTCCTCATTCATGAAGACATAACTCATTTACTTGGGGTTTGTTATTTCTGCAAATGAGTTGAGGATGGATCCAGATAAGGTGGAGGTAATCAAGAATTGGCCATCACTGAAGAATATTTTTGAGGTGAGAAGTTTTCATGGTTTGTCTAGTTTCTACCAGAAGTTCATCAGGAATTTTAGTGGGATTAGCACAGCGATGATGGATACAATGAAGAAGCAGCATAAATCTTTTCACTGGACAACAGAGGATGAAAAGAGTTTCAATTTGTTGAAATGAAAGATCACGTAACAACCAGTGTTGGTGTTGCCGGATTTCCTGAAGACATTTCAGGTGAAATGTGATGCAAGTGGATTTGCAATCGGGGCAGTCTTAAGTCAGGAAGACAGGCCGATAGCGTATTTCAGCGAGAAGCTGAATGAAGTAAAATTGAAGTACTCCACGTATGATAAGGAATTTTATGCCATCATATAGGCATTGAAGAAATGGAGGCATTACTTGATCCCGAAATAGTTTGTATTGTACAGTGATAATCATGCACTGCAATTTGTGACTCAATAGGAGAAGTTGAATCAGAAACATGTCAAATGGGTTGAGTATATGAAAATTTTCACTTTTTTGATAAAGCATATTTCTGGTAATGCTAACAAAGTTGTTGATGCTTTGAGTAGGAAATGTTTGTTGTTGCAGGAGTTCCGAGTCAAAACATTGGGTTTTGAAGATCTCAGGAACATGTACGCAGATGATTAGGATTTCAAGGAAGTGTATGAAGCAGCTAAGAATCCAGTTCTCATAGAAAGAAGCCAATGGATGGACTACATGATCCAGGAAGGATTGTTGCTCAGAGGCAATCAACTGTGTATTCCGAAATGCTCCATGAGGGAGAATCTACTGAAGGAAAAACATAGTGGAGGATTGGCAGGACACTTTGGCCATGAAAAAACATTCGCGAAGCTGAATGAGTCATATTTTTGGCCAGGAATGTGAGCATATGTCAAGATATTTGTAGACAGATGCAGAATTTGCCAGCATTCGAAGGGGAGAAAGAAGAATGCGGGGTTTTATCAACCATTTCCCATACCAGAGAGGCCGTGGGATGCGATTAGCATGGATTTTGTATTGGGGTTGCCAAGAACACAAAGAGGTTGTGATTCAATATTTGTGGTGGTAGATAGGTTTTCTAAAATGTCACACTTCATTCCATGCCAGAAGACCAGTGATGTGACTCACATCGCGAACTTGTTTTTCAGAGAGGACATACGACTTCATGGTTTTCCGAGGAGTATAGTCTCAGATCGAGATACAAAGTTCATAGGGAATTTTTGGAGGACCTTATGGAAGAAGCTGGGAACTAACCTTTTGTTTAGTTCATCTTATCATCCTTAGACGGATGGGCAGACAGAAGTGGTCAACAGAAGTCTGGGAGACTTGTTGAGAAGCTTGGTGACAAAGCACCATAGCCAGTGGGATAGCATATTACCACAAGCAGAGTTTGCATACAATGACTCAGTGAATTGGAGCATAGGTCAAAGTCCATTTCAGGTTGTCTATGGCATGCAACCGAGGGGAATTTCTGAACTGAGAGATTCAGAACAGACTGCGACTAGCAGTGCTAGTGCAGAAGATTTCACAGAAGTGATGAAAGAACTTCACAGCCAAGTGAAGCAGCGACTGCTGGATTCAAACTAGGAGTATAAGTGCAGAGCAGATCAGCATAGGAGACAACTTCAGTTTGAAGTTGGTGATCTGGTTCTAGCACATTTGAGAAAGGAAAGGTTCCCAAGGGGAACATACAATAAATTGAAGATGAAGAAAATCGGGCCATGTAAGGTCTTGAAGAAGTTCGAGACAAATTCTTATGAGATTGAATTACCCGATGGGATCAGAATATCTCCAATATTCAACATCTCATATTTGTACCCATACAGGGCTAGAGAAGCAGAGATTGGAACTAAGCAGCCAGTGATCCAGTGGACGAAGCAAATGCCAGTTGCAGAGAAACCGTAGATGGAGTGCATACTGGATAAGAGAGTGAGTAAGAGGACCAGAAGAAAGTAGTACTTCGAGTATCTGGTCAAGTGGAAGAATCATCCAGTTGAATATGCCAGTTGGGAGACTAAATCAAAAATAAAAAGGCATGGACAGACCGTGCAGGAGCTCATGGATAGGATCCCATGAAATTTTTCAAGCGAGGGAGTATGATGTAGGAGCATCACCAACACATCAAGCAAGCCAACGCGAAAGCGGAAGACAACTGGATAAGCCAGCACAAATTTTGAAAACACTTTGGAAGTTGTTGCACAAATCTTAAATGAGCCATTAAGATGAGGCACACTTGTATATTGTAATGGACCTTGAGCGGATTTCTCTCATCCTTAGTGATAGACGACATCTAAAGTAGTTAATGTAAAGTAGATAGAATTTAATTCTAGACTAGACAGTTGTAGATCGCAAGAGGGAAACGAGATATAGACACCCTCATTGTGCATTTGTATTATTATCAATGAAGAGCATAGGAGAAGCAGAGAGCTGTGTAAGAACACCGATGTACAGACATTTGAATTAATAGAAGAGATTTGATTCAAATTCATGGTTTGTGTTGTTCTCTGTGTATTGATGTTGATATGCTCATGAATGTTTGCTTCGAGTTATACATTTGCTTTTATATGCTGTGTATATGATTCCATGTGTGAATTGAAGTCTGAAAGGGTGAAGGAATGAGTTTCAATTGTTTCTCTATCTAAGCCAGAGAATTCCTGCAAGGAGTGCAGTGGAAGTGTCCGCAAGGAGTGCGTTGACAGAGGGTTCATATAGAGATAGCTTTTGTTCTCATTCGTCCCAGAAGTGCAGTTGGGCATAGGAGCCATGCAAGGAGTGCGCAGGCTAGGTTAAGTTCAGGGTTGGGAACCTGAGTGAAGTATTGAGAGACTGCTGCCGTAGGCGTGGGCAGAGTCAAAGACTTCAACACTTAGACGAGGTTGAATATTTGCCGCAAGGAGTGCGAGAAGGAAGTTTCCTTGAAGGACTTGAAGGTCATGGAAAAGCTCAGGAAGGATAAAGCCTTCGAATTCATTGAAGGACAACACAGATAAAGTTGTGCCTTGAAGGTTGCCAAGAAGCGTCGTAAGTTACACGCAGGTGGATGAGTCCCACGAAGGAGTGCTTAGCTCATTTTCGCAAGAATCGCCAAGGAAAGTATGGACGGTTGATATTCTCTGAGGAGAATCCGCAAATCCCCGTGAGTTGTTAGATCTTGTGGAAGTGCAGGGGAGATATGGCGACGTATTCCCAAAAGGTTTGAAGCTCAGGAGGGGCAGAGCCATTGATCAGGGTCACGAGGACCATTGGATCTACACGTATATCGTGTATCGGGGTTTCGTGGATTGAAACTCCAAACTCTTTCAATGGGAATCGTGATATTGCGATATGCGATATCCCAACAGAAAAAGGAAATAGTGTGGGCCATAGAAGAATAGGCGAGTGGATAGGTGGCACATCTTATTGGGATCTCATAGAGAGAAGTCCCGAATCTTGGACATCAGGATTCACAATCCTGCAAAGTCCGAAATCCCGACGAGGTGGCAGGACTGTTGAAAAGTCAAAGCCGCGAGCTCATCGGAGTTTTGGCATATCGGGACTCGGGAGTCGGAGAACCAAGTTTCTCGACACCGCGAGTGTCGAGAACCCAATAGAGAAAGTTTTGACAGGGTAAAGGAAAGGGTCAGCATTGACCGTATCGACATTTGGGGTTCAATAGTGCAGCGCTCGACCATTGGACTCGCGAAGTTGTGAGTTCTGATTCCCCGATAAATAAAGAGAGGGGGATCGCGCGAAGAGATCTGTGCGTGCAAATTTCTCGATAGGGAAATAGAAGGACCGGTTAGTGTTCTTCGGGCCACGATAAGGGAGAAGATCCTGTGAGTGCACGTGGACCTTCCGACCTGCAGGTGGTGAAGGGGCTATGTTGATATCATTGTTTTAATGAGTTTGCTAATGGTTTCAAAGATTTGAATTTTCTCAAACTCGGTGTTGCTGACACCGCTAGTTCAAACAAGTTGCAGGCAGTGCGACGAGATCAAATTCTAAGGCTGATTTGGAAGCTGAGGTGGTCGTGGTGGTCTCCCAACTGGTTGCAAAATCTCAAATTTTCAATTACTCCTCCAGGTATTCCATGAGTTCCCTCCATTGCATAATCAATTCCTAGGATATCTCTTGCATGAGTTTTGGTAGCAACTGATGCTGCAAATCACCATCCATAATTTCCCTCTCACAGCCTTGCATCCATTCTCACATGGTTTTAATCTATTGAATATGTCAATTCATTCTCCTCTTGAGTTTTGAATTCTCGTGCAAACACATGTTCCTTGTGTGTGCACTGTGCTACCAAAAAACGCTGTTGAAACATCTCTACATTTCCTCTGTTTTCCCTACGTTGTATTTTGTTTGGATTGGAGTGTTACTTGTCGATATCTGAAGACCCCTGCAACATTTGTTTTACTTTCACTATATCATCACTTTTCAACCTGAGATCTATAGATAGTAAGGGGGGGGGATTGCACTTCCTACCTTTCAAAAGTCATCAAAACAGTGTTATGTCGAAATAGGTGAGTTAGAGGAGAATCTTAGGAGAGAGAAGCCATTATTCATTGTTGCTTCCTCATTGAAGTTTGCCTTTGTTTTCTCTCTTAGGATTCATTATACCATAACCTTTGATCCCTTATCTTTACCCATGGATACACCTCAGAAGAAGAAATCTCACAAGGGAGGAACTGTGGTCAAAACTGAACCCTCAGATATGCATCTATTTGATGCACAACCAATGGCTACGGAATTTTTTCAAAGGGTGTCTTGCCTCTCTTTTTTCCAAAACACGCAGAGAGAACATCCTGATGTGGCAAGGTAATTTTCCTTACATTTTGATGGCCTTAAGACTAAGGTACGAGACCTTGAGTTTGAGGTGTCTGAAGCCTCCATTGTAGAAGCTACATGGATTCCTAATACTGGTGAGAGGTGGTTTAAATCCATGACCTTAAATGTTGCCTTCTCCAAGGACTTCCTCAAACCAGATTATCAGACAGACAACTTGTCCAAGGGAGTGCCTAGAAGTCATCTAGTTGAAGATTTTGACAAGATGTTGAAGATCATCCAGAGATACTTTACATGTGAGGGAAGGTTTAATATGTTATACCAGTACCATATAAGGCTTTTGCTTCATTTTACTAGTAAATATGAAATGAATATCCCTTTCTACTTGTTAAGGAGCATGGGGAAAATGTCTGATAGAGTCAAAGCCAAGTCCAAGACTATGGACACTAGTGTCTTTCACTCTAGATTGATCAGGATGTTGGTCTTGGAAAAATTGAAGAAGATGAACATTCCTTGGGAAAAATTCATTATTTCTGCTCACATGAAGTTGGACATATCTTTAACTCCTCATTCAAAGATGCAAAGTCCTTTACCATCTACTAGTGTTTCTCCAGTAGGAACAAGCAAGAAAAGAAAGAGAAAATCCCCTACTCAATACCAAGAGGTCAACAAGGAGATTGAAGAAACATAGAGGGATGCTTATAATTATCCACATAGAGGCTTCTCACCTCCTCCTGCACTAGAATTGGAATAGGTCCCTTCATCCACTAAATCCACAACCAAGAAGGGAAGAAAATTACATTTATCTCCACCTTCTCCAAAAGATAAAGATCGAGAAGCCTTTCACTAGATCATCAACTCTCAAGGAGGATGTTGAAGCACAAGTCCTACCTAAGGTTTCATTTCTAAAGAAAAAGAAAGATAAGGGAAAATGAATTCAAAATCCTATTGAGGTGATAGACAGATCCCCTGTGCAACAAAAAGATGAAGGTGAAGCCATAAAGAATCATGTTGAGGTTATCAACATCAACACTCCACGTGGAAATCACACCTTCAAAAGATTGAATAGAAAACTCAGGGAGGTTGCTCGTTTGAAAGAAGAAGGTTTATCTGACAGAAGAAAGATGAACGATCTTATGGATAATTACAGAAACACCCTTGATATAAAAAAATTTGCAGCTAGAAGAGCCCTTCCTATCCATAAGAAACTAAATAATCTCTACAAGCTAAACAGAGGTTTCTAGTCTCAGAATAGAAAGCTCAAGGCCGAATTGCAACCCTTCAAGGATGAATTGGCCCAGAGGAATTTGAATGTCTTGGTAGAAGCTTCCATTGAAAGAGAGGAACCAGTAGTGAAGAAGAGCACACCTGCATTCTAGAAGCCTATCACTACAAAATAAAAACATGTTGTTGTGTTAGAAGGAAACTCTCCTTCAACAAGGAGGAGTGCTAGGTTGATGAAATAATTGGGGGATATAAGCTTCATTTTTTAGAATGGTCTCTTTTTGCAACAGTAAGTGATCAAGGATGTATAATTTTTTCCACCTATACAGGCATCTATAGGATTCTAACCTATCAACTCAAATTTATTTTCTCTCTCCAAAAGATTAGTCTCATCGTACAGAAAGAGCACGGACATTCTGTACCACCATGGCACTGCGGAATTGTCTATATAGCATGTCCTGCCATTTTGCTAACTAAAGTGATATGAAAGATCTTTGCCGAAGTACATAAGAGCACTATCGAATATCCTAATATGAACTTAACAGTGGCACTACCAATTCCCTAGGGCTGTCTCACAATGGCACTACCAAATTCATATTGATGATTGGCACTACCAATTCTGCAGGACCATTTCAATGATGGCGGTACCAATTTTGTAGAGGTTATTTGAAGTGTGGCACTACCGAATTGCACACAGCGATATACAGGCTCGGTGCTACAGAAAATGAAAGATTGTTTTGGATCTGTTCTATGAAACGTGCAGAGTATTTTGCAAGGGCGCTACAGAAACTCGCTACTGAATGGTGCTATGAACTGGCACCTAGAATCAAGGAGTTTGAATTCATCACTCTTTTGGGTGGTTGATGATGTGGAGAAGAGAGAGGATCATAGGTGGTAGCATGATGACAACATACAACCTCTGGAGGACACTTGGCATGGAAAGGGATGTGCATCAAGGGAGACAATGTCATTTAAATCTTGTTGGATTGGTTGCCAACATGTTTCATTTTTTATAGCAGTTTGTTAAATAGTTGTTAGCACAGGTGTTAGATCAAATAACTGATTTTGAGAATCCTATGGGAGGAAGGCCAACTTGTACCTCTAGCTATTGCCTTCCCTTTTTTGTTATAAATATATATTCCAAATGATTTAGAGGGTTTGAATGGTTGAGTTATGCCCCCTTATTGTAATATTTTGATTAAGCATACTGGTTCTCTGGTTATGTACTGGACTTGAGAATTTTTGGTTAATATAAGTCAGTTTCTCTCATTCCATCTTGTTGCCTCTTATACTGAAGGTTTCATGATTGAATGATTCACATGAGATTTTTATAGTTGTATTATGATGAATGTTTGATTATAGTACTGCTATGATGTTCTTTAGTGTTCTTTAAACTTTGAATTCAAGAAAATATTGTGTTTGAGTTTTTCCTCCTTAGGCTGCTTGAAGAACTGATGTCAATAACACACCTCTACATTTCCCTCACCAAAGTATTCCTGCTATTCACTTTTACTCCCATTCACTGACTAAAGTTGATCAAGAACTCAATTGCTTGTGCATGCTAGCCCATATTTCTGAGTTAGAACATTATTATCCTAAGTCTTGTCCATTTGACCTTTTAAACACTCATTTACATTTACACATAATCTGATGGGTATTGGGCTTATCCTCTCTGCAATATGAGGGTGATTCCTAGTGCTAATAATTCTGAATTGGAACTACCCTTTAAACTTAACATATTTTTCTCAAATTTAAGGGCTAATTGGAAAGCTTCTTCTAGAGTATCCTTTTTAGAATTTTTCACATACATGGCCATGGACATGGGTAAACTAGATGTATAAAATTCAATTGTGACATCATCAGTAGGTTTTGAGGCCCTTGGGATTCACTTTAATGAAGTTAGGAATCATTGATTATAGTCGGTAACTAAATCCTTGGCATCCATTTTGAATCTTGATAGTTCGAGGACCCAAGTGGCTGGTGTCTTATTTTCCCCAAATTTTCAAAATTCCTCCAATTTGGAATGGAAGCTTCTTCTAGAGAGAAATACCACATAGACACTTTTTTTTCGAAGGTAAGAGGAAATAGACGATAGACGATGTCTTTGTGGTGAATGATTTGTAACCTAATAGACGACAAAAATTTATTAATATGGTTCTCGGCTTAATCCTTTTTGTTGGGTTCAAATTTAGGTAAGAATTTCTCAAGGTGTCTGGAAATTTCATGCTAAATTCCTGGTACAACAACTGCATCAACAAACAACCAAGGATGGTAAGGGATAGGATTTTGGTTTGCATTTTCTCTGGCCATGTTTAGGGGCTGATATACAATGAATTGATAGGGTTGATCTTCGAATTCACTCTCATACTTGTCCCCTTCTTCATAATTATCCTCTGACTCGTTTATGGGGGTGTGAGGGGGGATTCGGGAGGTGAGGGTGGTATACCTCCTGATCCGTCGGTGAGTATATGATATTCAAGATTAAATTCTGAAGCCTCATGGAAATCTGACCTATCTTTAGGAACGTGATATTCAGGAGTCCCAACCGAATAGTTTTATTGATAGGAGTATCGGTTAGAAAAATAGGGATCTGTATGATAAAGATTTTCCTAATTTTCAAGAAGAGAGTAATATAAGGGAATTTTTTTGGTCTGTCTGCTACGTTGTCTATTCAAATCTCGATTAGTTCATTCTGTTGAACACCTGAATAGAGATTTGATTTTCAAGATAGTTAATATATGAGGTTGAGGAGAAGAGAAATATGTTTCAGGATGAGAGGAAACACGGTGAGTGTTGATCTGAGTTGGATTATTTACTGTATATTCTGAAGGGAAGTCATTATGTTTAGAGTAAAATTGATGGGGCTCAATCGTGGAGAAAAATCTTACTTGTGGAGCAGAATGGGAAGAATTCAAATTTCTATTTGTACACATTCATTTATGTGGACCTCCTTCTAGCGCCATTTTGTTGACGGACCAAAATGACCTGTTCAATCAATTAAGGTAAAACACCCGATGATGGGTCCCAATTAGACCCCCTCTCATTTGGGATAATGCTTCCAACCATATTTTGTCCTGGTTACCAACTAACTAAATAGAATATTGACAAAATGCTAACTAAAATATGAATCTGAGACCCAAAGGTTCTCAAATGAATTAAAAATGATGAGGAAAAGGAAAAATCACAACTAACTGACCTTAAACTAATATATATGACCATTAATATAAGATGAAATTTTAAACAATTGTAATTTAATCTAACCTATCCTGACGGGGAGAAATATAAGAGAATAAATTAATACAGTGAAAGATGTGTATTAGTTGATTAGAATAAATTCATGACACAAGTTATATGAATATTTGATAACATAATCTATTATAACCAAATAATTGAGAAACTTAACACGATTACACTATTGCTATACTCATCCTAAGAAATGATGATAGTTGTAAAATCCAAATATTGATTTTGAAGTAATTCGTCAACTAACACTCACATGCTACAAACAGAGAAATGCATAAACAAAGTAATCTCATTTACACATATCAATACTATAATCTTCAGATTTGGAATGTCTCCTGGATTCAAAAATAACTTTCAGTAACAATATTGTCCTGCTAGCTTCAAAGACCAAAATCCCTTTCAAATGGGAAGCACTCCCTATATATAGTGAGGGGACTCATTTACAATCATTTTTCATGTAAATTATAGAAATTTGAGTTGTTTCACAAAAAAGACTCTTCATTTTCCATCAAGGATTAAAATATCAGAAGAAAATAACATCTGGACAAAAATAAAAAAATTTAACAATCATGATGTGGTATGATTTTGTTGTTGGTCTTGGTGTTCCTTCCAAGTGGAGTAGTCATTAAGAATTCTCTTGAGCTTACTCGATTGCAATCTCTCTAATATTGATTCTCCATCACAGACTTTTACGACCACTTCTTGATGTAACTGCTTAATCGTGGAATTTACAAAGGATTGAATCTTCTGGGTAAGCTGTGTAGAAAAAAACATATGTTCTTCAATTGATTTTTCATCAAACAACATCAATTCCTGAATGCTTTTCTGACTGGCCTTCTTTGAATCTTCCCTAGTGCTGACATAAGTCATTTCATATATATATATATATATATATATATATATATATATATATATTGCAGTGGTTGTATCCCTACCTCTGCTACGAGATGATTATCATTTTTCCATAGTTGTGCACATGTGTCAGCAATCGCCCCTTGGGTAGAAAAGACACTCGCGAAGAGAGGTTTTCTAGTGTCAAACAAAATTCGATACCTGAGTCTGTTTCTTTGGGAGGTAGGTATAGGTCATATCCTATCTTGCCAATTTACCATTTCCTCAAAAGCCTCACTAGCTTCCCGATACCTTCCTTGAGTCTCAATCATAGGATTCTTCATATTTAATTTTTCTTGCTGCTCCACTCATATGTCGATCAATAGACCAAGGAGTTCACTCTTTACCTTATCTGGATCTTCCTTGATAGCCAACGCTTGAGATTTTGTGGACTCCACGGTACCTGTCGAGGTGCTAGTATTTTCTAGAGCAGAAATAAGTTTATGTTTTTCTACTTTCAACTCCTCCCCATGGGTGTCCCATGGTATTTGTATCCTCTTTTCAAACTCTTCATTCAATTGATCTCTTTGTGCTTGTAGGGAACCATTTGTCTTAGTTGAGTTCAAAATTTTAATTGCGCTAACAACTTCCTGTACATCTATGTCGAATTGGTATTTTACATCTTTCAACTGTGTTTCCATCTCTATTACCCGGGTCCTGGCAATGTTCAGGGAATTAGTTACTTCTAGAATAGAGGAGGAATTTAATCCTACGAAGACATTGAGAACTGAAGCCGCTTGAACTACATTATCCTCAGGATCAGGGCCGACCTTCCATTCCAAAATACTTCCTGCATTTGACTTTGATTTGGGGTCCTCTCCTCTTTTTATTTTTGAATATCTCTTCTCAATAATTCTAGTTATGTTTTCAAAATAGTAGTCTCTAATGTCGACTACAAATCCTTCGAAATTGAGATCCTCAAAAGAAAGGGAGGAATCTCCTGGTATGGAGCTTATGGGGCTATACTGCTGAGGAGGTATATTCATGATGCCTAGGGTGGGTGTCGATGGAGTACCTGGGACTTGGTTTAGATTTTTTTTTGAAAGCTCATCAACTTTCCTCTTTGCTTCAACTTCTTCGGCCAATTGCTTCGCCTCTGCCTCTTCAGCCAGCTTCCTAGATTGTGCTTCTTCAAATATCCTCTTGGCATCCTCATACTCTACTAACCTTTTATCCTCTTCTTCTTTATTCTTTCTTCTTCTCTAGAGTGGCCTGATGTTCTACGTGTTCACGTTATATTCTGATCGTTTTATCATCTTTTCTTCTTTGAAAATATTTCTCCACCTAGAGCCTTTTCTGCTCAAGTTGTTCTTCCTTTTTGGTCTTCTTTTGTTCTTTGGAATTTCTAGTATCTCTATCATGTTGATACAATTTTTTGAATTGGGCCAAAGTTTCCATTTTTAATTCTTCTTGTTCGAGATCAAGTTCTCTCTTTGCAGCGTCATGGGGTAGATGGTGCAAGAACTCATCATACAAGAGTACTCCTTTAAATTTATCCTCCTCAAAATACACTATGTGAATATTTGGATGAGTGAGTCTGATAGAACTGAGGTGACTGATAGCAAGATTATGGGGATCATGACCTTTAGTCTCACCTAATCACAGGATTAACTCATGTAAGCTCTCAGCTTCCTTCCTTCCATGTTGAGCGTTGGAGATGGAAAAACTTCCAATATGGAGAGGGAATATTGGCCATAGTCTTTTATTGCTGATTTGCAACAATGTGGTGACTCTGGACCCCATTGTTTGGTATGCTATTTCCCTCATCAGTAATCATTCTAGGACAAAATAAGGCAAGTGATGTGGGGCCTCGGTGGTCCCATAAACCCTGATGAATGAATAATACTTGTAGAAAAACCAGTCGGCCACCCCTTTCATCCCATTTCTAGCCTCAAAAGATATCATGTGTCTTGGGAATCCGAAAAGGACTGAATGTAGAGGGGAGATGAATAATTTGCAAATCTCATAAAAATTATGTTTTAAATTTACACTCCACAATTGGGAGAAATACACATGAACAAGAGATTGAATTCAGTTCCAATTCCATCCCAATTTGAAAAATTGAACTGATGAACAAATGTCATCTATCATATAAGCATACATATAAAAACATGGCTTCTTCATACCTGGGATATTTTTAGCATGTAGGAAAATATTAAAGGCCAAAATATCCACCCCGTTAAATATTTGTCCCGTCTTAATGATTATGTGCGCTAATGGAAGAAGGTCAATTTGGAAGTCTGTACTCTTCTCTTCTCCATGTAATCGGCAGAGCATGGCCACCAGTATCTTGTAAGGGGTTTTAATCCATTGGGTGGAGACCAAGTTTTTTCCTTGTTTAAGAGTCTCATCCTCATCCACCCACCAATGTTTCATCTGTTTTGTCATCCCTTTTCTTGCCTCGGTGAACCCTTTTAGGAAAGGTTCGTTTAGCAAGCAAGTAAAAGTGGGAAGGTGATACCTGGAGCTAATATCCTATAGTCTGAGAGAAGCTACTTTCACTCCTTGTTTTCTCATGATAAGCGTTGTGGAAGCATCAAATTTTTTGAGGCACCACTGAGTTGCCTTGTTGTATGGGAATAGTTGTAGCCTAGCAGCTACATGATGAATTCCTCTTTTTAGGATATTCTAGTACACCTCTAAGACTTCATTGTCTTCAGGAAAATATGTGGATTCGAAAATCTTGTAGATCTCTTCAAAGTCAGGGCAGTGGTCCTCACCAGTATGAAGAATCATAGCCATTACCAGAGTTTCGACCAACCGAGACTATGATTTGGGGCCTGCTCAACCTTGGAAGTAAACCAAACTCCTAGGTATATTGATACTCTAGGTTTCCATGATGAACAGATAGGTTAAACTACAATAACATGTCAAAATAACTATAATCTTATTTTACGTATAATGCATTAGCTGTAATAATGAAAAAAACTGGTTAAATGATAGAAAACAAAAGGTTACTGGTAAGCAAGAAGTTGTAGTAATAGAGAAGGAAATCTCAGTGAGTGAGGGAGTCTAGACGAAAATAAAACTTTGCAGACTAAGTTTTGAAAAATTACAGTGCAAGATGTGTCCTAAAATGTTGTTTTTATAACTTGTAATGTACATCCAATTAGCATGGTTATGCCATAACTCAGGTGTGTATGAGGATCTTGCCAAATCTGATCTTAACTTTTCCCGTTAATGCACATCATTTCCATAATTAAAGCTTACTAAGTAGTTCATGTGCATTGATTAAAACATCGGGGGAAGATCCCAAAGGGGTTAGATCCAATGGTGAAAAGCGAGGAATTTTTCATTATTGGGCAAGGTTAAATTCCCGGGAGGGCCTAACCTGGAGCCATGGGGGCACTGTGAGGTAGTGATCGAGCATGTGGTTGCACGCAGAGATATTATATTAAATAATATTGTGACCCTTGCACACATAAGTGGATCAAATCCCACCCCCATGTCCTCCAAATTTTTGCGAGTCCCTGAGGTGTAGGACAGTCGGTGATGGAGTGTGTTGTTAAGGCACTCCGTGATTTTAAGTCATCGGTTTAAAACCTGTGGGGAAACAAATCCATCCATGTTAAGGGTTGGTTTGGCTCAGGACGGGTGCTATCCCCAGGTGATTTTGAAGGCTTAGATTCACCTAAGTCGTGGTTTCTCAACCACTGGCTAGTCTTGCAGGTCATGGAAAAACTAGCAAACAAAATAAAAACATTAGGCGAAGCACTAAACCACATCCTTGAATAAGACCGTTATCAGGGTCGATATTTTAGAGTATGAAAGATCATGGTTTTTTCAAATTTCGATGGGAAAGGTATCGAAGTTATATTCCCTAACATGTGGGCTAATGTGCGGGCACGACAAGTCATCCAATGAATGGTAATATGGACAGAAGTAGGACCCGTTGGGGTATTTGAATTAGGGTAAATCATGATGAGTGCGGAACTAAAACCTGAGAGGAAGGTATCGATCGAATATTCATTGCTTAGAAAGATGCACTAAACTATGTGCTTTACATGATTTTGGGGTTTGGTTGTTGGGGTTTTGAAAGATATGGAATTTTTGAACTCCGGTGACAACGGTATAGAAGAATAATCTTTTGGCTTGGGAGAATGTGCAGGACATGCTCGAGAAGGATCAAAAATCCATCGGAGTTTTCTTTTCAGAGTGCGATAAGATGATGTTTAAAAGGGGTCCCGATGAGGATGGTATCACAGGTAATATTCCTTTGATACCTTTGAGATACGTTCATGTTTAGAAAGAAATAAAGACAACTCATTGGAGAATCGATAAAACAAGTAGACAACAGTCGAATCTTGGGATGCCACTTGGGTAAGTGATTGTTTGACAGGTTAGCATGAGCTTTGGGGTTCTGCGAAAGACAGTAGTATAAGAGCCGTAGTGGTCAGAGCGTGAAGATCATAGTTTGCAATCACGCGTTAAAAAGGGATTTCGATGAACGCAATCTCGAAACAGATTTGAGTTGAGCTTAGTTTGTGTTAGAGAATCAAGTATACAGGTCTTGTAGGGTAAAATATAGGTGTAGGATGGAAAAGGAGAAAATAGTTTTGGGGCCCCATAAAATTTAGAAAGATGGGGGGGGGGGGCGTTGTTGTGGGATTCCCCACAACAAATAGATGTCATACTTTTAAAAGTTTGACCCCAAAAGTTTCCCTTAATATATCAATGTAGAATATTTCTTTAATGTAGTGGGATTAGGGGTGGGATTCAAAGAAAAGATAGATATAGACTTGTTCCTCTACTTAAATAATACCATCTAAAATTTAAATTCGTCATAGTGTTCCACCATAATCATTAATCAATGCCAAAGATATGAAACTTGATGTAGATATTTTCAGATAAAGAAACCCCATTTTAAACTAAAGATCAAATTTGTGCATCCTTTAAGGATTTCCACATAAAAAACTTGAAAACAAAATAAAATCAAATTTTCAATTTAAGGAATCAAATTGAAAACCAAAAGCAATGTACAAACTGTTAGAATATAGAAGATGGTGTGCTCGTTTTACCATTGATGATACCTTTGTCACCCAACCATAGGCCGAAGCCTCCCTCCAATCCCCTTAACCTTGACTGAGAATTCCTCCGGAAGCAAACCCTAGGCTAGATAGCCAAACAAAGAGTAGCACATCAATCCCCAAGGATAGCGCATCACAAAAAGATGATCAGATGTTCCAAACCCTAGCCAAGAGATATTCAAGTCAAAAATAAGATCTTGTTGCTACTGCAACTGCACCAGCTCTTCCTCCAAACCTGCGCACAAGACTGCAACTGCAGTGCGCACCAAACTGAAGAACTGCAATTCTGAGATATGACAAATGAGAACTAGCGCCCTGTATTTATAGAGGTTCTACCAGTTTTGTTGGGGCCGACTTCTCCTTCTGGATAAGTGTTTATTTAGTATATTACTATAATTTCTGGCCAACTTCTTCTCTTGGAGGCTAATAGCCTAATATAAATTATCTTCTTGAGACGACAAGGCTTCTAGGGTTATTAGCCAACTCATTAGGGTTTCTCTTGCTTCCCGGAGTCTTCTATTCTCGTCAGGTTCACACGTGGGGGTAAATACCTCCCGCAACTACCGTAATATTAACACTCCCTCCTAGCTAGTGAGGTATTTATAGGTAATGGACTTGAGCACAAAATATACCATTTACCCAGTAGCATCAATATAGTCATCTAGACTATTTCATGACTAGATCATGATCATCACCATCATCATCAGCTGCATCATCTCTCGAAACCATACTTCATTTGAGTAGTTAGATATGATGTTGGATAGTCACTCTCACCATAGAGTGATACAAGAGGAGTAAAAGCTCTAACTATTTTCTGTCTAGAAAATCTTTGTTCATCATTCATCTGAATGATCATTATCTCCAATAAATTGTTGATAGTCTTCAAGGCAATTAGAATGAGGATAGAACACACTTGTGTCTATTCATAGTAGTACATAACTATAATCTAATGGTTCACTACCACATCAAGTAATACATAAGTACTTGATCATCAACGTATGGTTGCGAACAGTGAAACATATTCACTACAGTAGTCCTGGTCTGCTGTCATATAGTATTCATAACAAACATCTGAGAGCATCCTGCATAAAAACATTGTTATGATAAAAACTGTATTATCTGGGCCAATCTTGCATTCACGTCTATGAGATCTGAAAGAATGTCTACCACCATAGTAGTCTTCATCTGCATAGAAACAATGTTATGAAAAAAACTGAATCAACTGGGCCAATCTTTCACTCACGTCTGTGAGATCTGAAAGAATGTCTGCCCTCAATATAGAATATCAACAATGGGCTATCTGCCCCATTCTTCTCAACCAAGGAAGAAGGATTATTTCTGATTTCTGAGC
>ML793042.1:192492-207296 GCA_009831015.1 Picea engelmannii
TCACGTCTGTGAGATCTGAAAGAATGTCTGCCCTCAATATAGAATATCAACAATGGGCTATCTGCCCCATTCTTCTCAACCAAGGAAGAAGGATTATTTCTGATTTCTGAGCCTGGACCATTTCTCACCCTAGGCCATTCCTCTCACACTAAACAAAGTGTAACCTGGAGAGAATGAGTCTGCCCTCGAGAAATGTTTGGACCATTCCTTACCCTGGGCCATTCCTCCGACACTAAACAAAGTGTAACCTAGAGGGAATGAGTCTTCCCTAAGGAATGACTGTCCTAGACTATTCCCCACCCCCAGCCATTCTTCCGACACTAAACAAAGTGTAACCTGGAGAGAATGAGTGTGCCCTTGAGGAATAACTATCCCTGATTGTTGAGCCTAGACTACTCCCCACCCTGGGCCATTCTTTCGACACTAAACAAAGTGTAACCTAGAGAGAATGAGTCTGCCCTCGAGGAATAACTTTTCGGACCATTCCCCACCCTGGGCCATTCCTCCAACACTAAACAAAGTGTAACCTAGAGAGAATGAGTCTGCCCTCGAGGAATGTATGTCCTGCATCAACCTCCAAAATGGACGATTCTTCAAAACTTCTCACAACTATGAACTTCAAAAGAATGACTGCCCGGTGAGGCGGACCATTCTACTTGACCACTACTCAGAGTGACTACCAAGAAGAATGATTGTCCTAGACCACTCCCCATAATGGGAAGTCGTTGTCTATGATACATCAGCAATCAGTCTACCTCCCATGTTAACTACAATGGGAAGTCACTATCCGTCAGAAATATCAATCCACTTTCTGAACAGGAAAGCATCTTTCCAATCTGGACTATTTTTCAATTACAAGGATAAATGATATTTTCAATGCTCCCTCCTGACTGGAGAGTTATTTTCATCACAAAAATAAATGTTTGTGTACCTTCTTCTAGTTTGGAGAGTCTTCCCTTCCAACTAAGAGAGTTATTTCCACGATATCTAGCTTGAGTATCCAAGTTCTTTCATCTTGAATAGAGGCTTTACCAAAATGTATGCTTATCTGCTCATTTGTGGAGATATGTATTTCAGAAATCATTTTCTTCTTTTTGGACTTCATCATGGATAGTGTAATGCTTGTACTGTAGTCTGGAACACTGTGAAGGCTCATGTAGATCTGAACAATAGAGTATATCATAGTTGGAGAACTGGAACATATCCATGTGGTACTTCTTTTGTCATCATGAGTTCTGATCTTCTGAGTAGTCATCTTGATGTTATAGGAAATCTTCAAAATGCTTCTGCTGTGCACTGGAGGTTCTCCATCATGTTTTCTTAGGAGTCTCTTTCTAGTATGGCTCAAAGTCTTGAGATTGCTCTTTATATTTTCTTTATTTGATTTCTCTGGAGAACGTTCTTTGCATTCGTCTGATGTAGAATTTCGAATCATGGATGTTGCGGATGATATAATGACTTATATAGAGATAAGTCTGGTGTACTGGAACAATCAATCATCATAGTCTTCTCCATCCATCTGGGAGAACCTCTAGTTATGGATCTTGCAATTCTTTTATTCATAAGTGTTCTTCATCACGACTTTCAATTCTTCTGCTTAATTGGTTTTAGTGAGTTCATATCAGGCCGGTAATCTTGTGTTTCTTGATACAATGATTGGTTGTTCTGGTTATTCTTTCTTGGAATCTTCATTTTTTTCTTCATGTTTTTATTTTACTTTTGGGTCCATGGAGTTTCTTATAGATTCCATGCCCTAGAGATTCCACTTCTACCTTCATCATTGGTTCATGGATCTGGATGGACAACCAAGAATACTTTAAGGCTTCTCTTCAAAAAGGTCTTCTTCTGCGGTTGAGCTGAACACGTACTTTCTTTTCATGGCTGATACCATGGATATATATATATATTTTTCATCATCTTCAATGAATCATAGTATTATCTCTCTCCTGATCCTTGCTTCATGTATAAGTGCATATAATCTGCTTCCTTCGTCTGACTGAGTCCATGCTTCCATCTCCGTCCTTATTGTATAATATAATAGAGTCCATGCTTCCATCTACATCCTTATTGTATTATGCAATATATAATTGGCTCTCTTGTCTAATAGAGTCCATGCTTCCATCTTAGTTGTCATTATAAGTCTTTCTCCAATTTCTCTTGATGTCTGACTTCTAAGTCTCTTCAGGATTGATTATGATTTTGGCTTATCTTGTAATAGTTTTCACATGATATATTTCATTCTTTCATGTGTAATATCTAATGATATTCATTCTTATCTTGTTGTTCTTCCATAGGTATAGTTCTTCTTGGAACACATTATCTTCCAAGAGATAGATATACAAGATATGTACAGAGATGATACAAGCAAGATATGTACAAGAAAATAAGAAGAGTGTTGTTACCTTTTAGTAGAAGAAGTCTCTTCCATTTTGCTTAGTCTTCTTTATAGATTCCTTTTCTTCGGCAATCGATGCTTCATGTTTCTCCTTCCTTTTCTTTAGCTCAGGACACTGATTCCTGTAGTGACCGTACTTTTGACAGTTGAAGCACTGTATTTCTGAAATGTCTTTTCTTTGTTTTGGCTTCCTTCTTGAATCGAACTTTCTTTTGTCCCTGAAGTTCTTGAATCTTGTTGTGAAGGCTTGATCATCGTACTTATTTTGAGGTTTCTCTTTTGCATTGATCCTTGATTCTTCTTGAGCACAGAAAGTCCAAAGTTCTTCAAATGTCGGGTACTCCTTCCTTGTGTTCATGCTTGCGGCAAATGCATCCCATGTCATGGGAAGACCATTGAGTACTGTGTTCACCAATTCCTTTTCTGAAGTGATCTCTTCAATAGCTTGTAGTTGATCTCTTAGCTGGGAGATCCTTACAAATTATGATGTTATGTTGTCGTCATCATTCATATTCATGTCACAGAGCTCATTCTTCATACTCATAACTTGTCCAATGTTTCTGACTGAGAAGAGATTTGTTAGGGCATCGTACATCTTCTTCGATGAGTCAATATGGAAGATATAGGGTATCAAGTGGTGTTTTATGGAATCCACTATGATACTCATGGCATTGATGTCATTGTCTTTGAACTTCTCCATAGTTGCAATGTTCTGCGGTTCCTTTTCTTCTCCTTCTTCAAACTCTGGCTTCATGATCTTTCCTTCCACAATATCCAACACTTTATTCTTAGCAAGGATGAGGTCAATCCTTGTCTTCCATGCTCTAAAGTTAGAGGCTCCATCTAGCTTGTTCTTAGACTTCATAGAGTTTTCCATGGCTTTCTTGACTTGGTCAAACCCTAGATTTGACTGGAAATCCAACCTTCACGTCTTGGCCTTCTGAGAGTACCAGGAGATGCATTGGGCTAGGGTGCACTGATCTATCTGGAGATTAGGTCAATCTCATCACTTAAGGTGCCTCAACAAAAGGTTTAGGGTTTCTGCAACTGATTCTGCTGGTAACCCTAGCTGTAGTGCTTTTGGAAGCTGCTCCTGCTAGTAACCCTAGCGGTAGTTCCTCAATGAGCTCAATATCTAGCAGCTATGTTTCCTTCCAGCGTTTTAGGTTGACTGAAGGGGTGTGGGCCCATAAACTGTTAGAATATAGAATATGGTGTGCTCGTTTTACCATTGACGATACCTTCGTCACCCAACCATAGGCCAAAGCCTCCCTCCAAGCACCTTAACCTTGACTGAGAATTCCTCTGGAAGCAAACCCTAGGCTAGATAGCCAAACAAAGAGTAGCGCATCAATCCCCAAGGATAGTGCATCACAAAAAGCTAATCAGATGTTCCAAACCCTAGCCAAGAGATATTCAAGCCAAAACTAAGATCTTGCTGCTATTGTAGCTGCACCAGCTCTTCCTCCAAACCTACGCACAACACTGCAACTGCAGTGCACACCAAACTGCAGAACTGCAATTCTGAGATATGACAAATGAGAACTGGCGCTCTGTATTTATAGTGGTTTTGCTAGTTTTGTTGGGGCTGACTTCTCTTTCTGGATAAGTGTCTGTTCAGTATATTATTATAATTTTTGGTTGACTTCTTCTCTTGGAGGCTAATAGCCTAATATAAATTATCTTCTTGAGCCGACAAGGCTTCTAGGGTTATTAGCCAACTCATTAGGGTTTATCTTGCTTCCCGGAGTCTTATATTCTCGTTAGGTTCACACGTGAGGGTAAATACCTCCTCCAGCTACCGTAATATTAACACAAACTATTTAGAATAATGTAATGTAAAATCAAACAATCAAACGAAAACAAAACAATATAGAATGAAAATGAAAATTAGGCCCGATGCATATTGAAGTATCAAAGAATATAACAATGAAGGATGTGCAAACAAGATTATGATATGTTTATTTAATCTGACCTTTTATTGAGATACAAAGAAAAAAATAGCAAACTTGAAACATTCTTGAAAAAGAGGAACAAAACCTAGGCTAATCTTGCAATTATGTCCTCTATTATGAAATAACCTCATCAATCAGGTTACTTAAACTTCATTTTTTTTTTCTATTGAATAATTCCATTTTTTGCAATCTTTGCAAAAGACAAATTACACTAAACAATTCAAACTCAATCCTTGCAATTGTCAGTTGATAACTAGAAGTGTAAGATAGGACTAGACACCTACATGATGCGAGTTAACAATGAAATTGTTTAGAACAGTACCTTGAATACATGCCTTATTTTTTAAAAATGTCATTTGTTTCCAAAGTAAGATAACAAGGATTTGGCACAATCAAGGGCAAATACCAAAGTGCCTTATTATATTTCAATTGATATTCCAAATGATCAAAGGTCTTTGAAAGATCATGATACTTAAATTCTATGATATCAAAACGATTTATCCGCATAGAAAAAGTATCAATAAGATTAGTAATTTCAGACAATTGTTCATGATAACCAAAAGGCATTTCATCTTTCACATCTAGGATGATGCAAGAATCTTGAAAAGATAACATTTTCTTGTTTTAAAGGTTGAAAATTGATATACCGAAATAACTTCAAATTCACCATCTCTTCCTTTTTATCCCCAAACTGTGGATCATTTGTAGTAGGGTCCTCATTAAAGTATGATCTTGAAGATAGACTCTCGAAAGATCGAGCATGAATATTTACACATGAGAAGCGTAAAACATGTCATGATAAGAATAATAATGATGTTTATAAATCAAGGAATGAAAGGCTTCTCTACAAAGAGTGCATTCAAAAGGAATATCCTCTCCCTAAATCATAATCAATTATAAATAAATCATTTAGAAAATTTTATTTAGGAGATATATTATCATCATCAACCTTATAGAAATCAATTCTACATTCTCCTAAGCAACATGTATAATATTTAATATCAATCATATCTACATGAACTTCTTTTTCTAACTTAAAAGTACTTACCTCATCCTCTTTTCAAGACATTGGAAGTTAAAATATTATCTAAATCCAATTAAAGTTCGCAAGAAGTCGAAAACAAGGAAGCATATCATCAAAAACTTTAGAGTAAGAGGGTCTAGGAATCTTATCGATGAAACACCCATTAAATTGATTCGAAAGTGTAACTCTGAGATATTCCTCCTTATTCTCTAAATTCAAATGAAAATATGTTTGTTCTTAAGTACAATGTTGATCATAAGATATTAATTCTTCCTTCGACATGATAGTCAAATTTTCACGAAGGTGACATCTTTGTTTGATTTCGGGAGGAGGTTACTTTTCCTCCTTTTTTTGTCAGACAGTTGGCTTAGGTTGATGGAAAGTTGGTTTGGATTGTTGGTTGTCATTGATGTCAAAAGTTGGAGAGTGATATTGTATATTGATTTCAACCCTTAGAGATTGATGTCAACCCTTAGAGATTGATGTCAACCCTTGGAGAAGTCTAGTAGCACAAAGGTATGGGTAAGGGACTCGAGTTTGTTTGAGGAATAAAGACATGAAGATCAGTGAATATGTAGGTGATACTATTCTAGATGGATAGTGCATGTCATGCCATTTCTAGTGATATGTGAAACGTTACATAACTCCTCACTCTTAGAAAGTTATGGCCATGTGAAGTTGAAGCACCTTCATGAGGTATATAGAAGCCCCCAGAAGGTCAAAGAAGTCAATTATTCTAGAAGCTCCTAGAAGAAGTGTACTAGTCAAATTGATGGTAACTAGGAGTTAATCACAGGTATAGTTGTTGCATTAAGAAAATAATTAAAAAAAAATAGTTGCAACAAGAAGTTGTGAGTTTGGTAATTATGATAAAGTAGTTGTGATGAGAAGATTGAATAATCAAAGTGGTTGACCAAGAAATAAATTAAATAATAAAGTGGTTGCAACAAGAAGTCAGTTAAGGGAAAAGAAGTTATGAATTGACTAGTTATAGAAAAGTTACTTACAACAAGAAGTTGTGAGTAAAGAGAAATTATTTAAATAATAAATTAGTCAAAGTGGTTGTAAAGAAAAATTATTTAAATAATAAAGTGGTTGCAACAAGAAGTGGTGAGTTTATTGTTTATGGATATGTCAAAGTGGTTGCAAAAGAAATTAATTAAATAATAAAGTTAGTTGCAACTATAAGTGGGGAGATTACTATTTGTGGATAAAGTGGTTGTAAGTGGAAAAGTGTTTAGAAGTGGGTTATCCCTAGAAGAAGGAAGTTGGGTAAAGTTAGTTAGAAGGTAACCCCTTGAAGAAGCTACTTGAAGAGTATAAATAAGAGAACAAGGAACTCTCATTATCACCTACCCTACCTATTGAATATCATTGAATATTTCTTTTGTAAAAGGTACATTGTAGGTACACATTGATACATCAATTTACGCAAGTCTGAGGTAGTAAAGGAGGGTTGGCATTGAAGGCTTCAGAGTTGCAGAATTACTGAAAAAACCCTAGTTTTTTAGGTGTACACAGGATGCAGTAGAGGAAGGAGCATACATACGCGGGATGAAGGAGAACATGGTGCTACATATGCAATATGAAGAAGAACATGTCGCATACAATGGGAAAAGACATGAAATCTTCAGTATATGAAGATATCAGGTCTCTAGAGGCAGAAAGAAATCTCCCAGGAAGGTCTACAATGATCAGCTACAACATATATATCTACAGGTTCAAAAGGTATGTCATATTCTTATGTGTAGTTGGATACTATTGTCTCCGTGAGATATAGTTATGGGAGTTTGAGGATTTTCCCTAGAGAGGTTGTTGGTTGTATGGCACTTATTGTATGAGCTAGATCTACAGAAATAGAGCACTGGTATGTTTGGTATTCATTATTGTTACATCTTGTTGGGTTGAGTGTTGAGGCATATCTTGTATTTCTTGGTACATGGTTGAGGGTTTTTGGTTGTGATGTGTTGGTGAAGTTGTTGGTTAGTTTGAGGATGCATATCAGTGAGGGTTTGATGTCTATTCCATGTGAGGATTTATTTCACATGATTATGATTAGATGAACATGTATGGAATATGACTAGAAAGACATAGATGCACATGGTTTGAATGATATTCTTGTGATATTGAGTATGAGATCTATGTTATCAGATTTGATCTATTGAGGGATATTCTTGGTACATGTTTAGAGGCACTTTCTAGTAGTGGTGGTGACACATGATTGGTACATGTTTGGTGCATGGTTAGAGGCACTTGCTAGTAGTATTGTTGACACATGGTATATGGATGATGTGGCATATATATCTTGATATATTATCAAAATCACATCTTGGTCTTGGTGATGGTTATGAGGTATTGTGATGTTCATAGTTTATGCACTTGTGATGGTATAGGTTGTGTGAGTGATTGATGTACATGGTTGATAGTGCATGTTGATTCATATAGGTTGATTGGTACAAGTTGGGACAGGTTGCAGATTGATGTGACAAAGGAAACAAAGGGTCAGCATTTGAGAAAGGAGAAAACCCTAGCATTCTGAAGGTGTACGCAGGCTGCAGTATAGACAGGTTGTGCACATACACAGGTTACAGTAGAGAAAGTTCGTGTACATATGCAATTTGCAGAATAGACAGGTCGCATACATGTTGGTTTATGTTGGTATAGTTAGGTTATATGTACAGGTTGGTTACAAGTTGTTGGCACAAATTGGTACATGTTTACAGTGGTATATCTCATAGTGACAGTGTGGCAATGGTTTCATCATCTATTTGGAATTTAACTTCAGAGAAAAAGGACAGGGAAAGGATAGGTGGTTGTAGCCACCTTCCAGTTGTATCTGGAGAACATAAGGGGTTGTAGCCTGTAACACCCCGAGGTTTGAGCCCCATATTAAATAATGTATTTGCTAATTGTTGAGAGGCCAGAGTTCCCAAACAATTAAAAGAGGTCAGGGTTCCTAAGAAATGTAATGTTTTGATCATTATTAATAATAAATACATCATTGGTTGCTAGATGGACAAGGAATATAGTTATAGGCGGCTATGATTCCACAAGAGAGGGGAATTGAGGGGCTAAGTGTTATTTCAATTTTTTAATTACCCATTTTGTGTAATAGGGGGAATCAGTTACATGAGCTTCTTGGGGGAAGGCCATGAGGTTCTTGATTCCCAAGAATTACATAAACATGTCCCTGGTCTGTTGGGGGGCTTCGTTCTCTCTCTCACTCCCATTGTCATTCTCGGTCTTCTGTTGGTTGCCTCACTCGCGCACTCACAAATTCATTCATTTACTCGTTCACTCACTTGCTCATTGTTCACCCCTCTCATGGAGATTCCACTCCATTCATTTTTTCACCCACTCATCTTTCCACCTTCGTGTCTTGGCTCAGGAAAGGAAGACAAACTATTGAAGTGCATCCATGGTATTATTGGTTGTAGATATTGATGGTGTAATCCAACCATGAATCGAGGCCAAGATGTCTGAGATGCTTTGGCCTATGTCCATATTTTCTCACACCTGTGAGTCCTAAAAGTCTCAGCATGGAGATTCTGGACCAACTACACTGGAGACCTGGAAGGAGAAGGACAGCCTGAGGGACTACGTGGTAGAGAAGGGAAGGGGTCCACTCTCTTGGGTGGTGCAGGTTGGGTAGAAGAGAGATGGGTACTTGGATTGGTGTGAGTATTGGGAAGCCTATGAGAGATTAAGTGATGACTGGTTTGGGAAGTCGAGTAACACTCTAGAACCGTCCTTGTGGATTCATAGCCCTGGCTCAGAGGTGACATTGTAGTTGAGACTTGGAACAATAGTGTCTATAGTTGGGTGGAACGTCCTTGGTCTGCAACCAGTCGGTGGTTTATTTTATTAAAGATAAGTGCTCTCTGTTATAGTATTATTTATATGTGTATGATTTATTCCGTTGTGTATTTATTTATCGTTGAATTCATATTTAGAGTATGCATGATTGTCGATTATTGTTGTGCATGTCGTATGCTTCATTTATTTTTTGTTTAGCGTCAATATTGATCAATGCATGTGAATATTTCATGAATCCTTGTTATTTAAAGTTAGGACAGGGGTCGAATTAGTTTAGAGAAGGACTGGAAGTTAGTGTCCTTGACCTGTGGGTGGCTGGGTATGTTACAGATTGGTATTAGAGCTACAGGTTGAAACACCGGGATGGAATGAGCCAAATCCATTAGACAAGATATTGTGGTTGACATCAATTTAGGACCTTGAAGTCATGAATCTCAGAAGGATTGACATTGAATATTCTATGCAGAAGCTAGAACGTCTGAGATCCTTAGTAAGGCATTGAAGGATTGTGACCATCCCTTTCAAATTCGGGAACAACCGCCACCATGGGATCAAGTGAGATCTGGACCATTGGATCGAGGGGCAGGTGAACATGGTTCTTCCGATGGAAGTGAATAGGAGGTTGGATTAAGAATTAAGTCCCAGCCATCAGATCTAATGGATTGATCCTCATCCTTCAATCAAAGCCAAGTAGAGAAGGAAGGACTTCGGAATTTCACTACTTCAATGATATTGGTAAGCAGGCTAGGACTGAATTTTCAAAGGCCGGAGTTGCGGAGCCTCGTTAGCCATCTGATCTAATGGGAAGTGCGGAGGGATCCCCACCATTGATCATGGTCAATCAGCATGGACCACTTCGATATTTTTAGACATTGATGAATTTTTATAACCCAGAGTCCTGGAGCATCGGAGTCCAGAAGTCTCGTTGACTGTTAGATGGAGGGGTGGACTTCGGGAGTGTTGAGGACCATTATATATAGTAATGGTGGAAGGATAATGAATCTTCAAAACCTTTCCACTCTAGATTTTGGGAGTATGGGGCTCGTCTAGAACGAGAAGCCCCGAAGCCCGAAGCCCAGAGGTAATCACAATTGTTGGTTATGGGAGGAGTGTGAGCCGTCAATTTATTTCGGTGTTTGTCTATCCAGGGGGTAGCATGTGTTGGACTTGAGAAACTTTTGAATCCTAGAGCTCCGATGTCCCAGATTTGGTTGATGATGTGGCTTATACCACGTGGCAGAGGGTCGTGTGGGGACATGTGTCACCCAGATTCAACACCTTTTAGACCCTGATCTCTCTGTGTTTGAGTAACATGTGGCAAATTTTCCATGGGTCTACGTCACCTTGGGTGACGTCAGTGTGTCATGTTAGCTCCAGGAATATGTGACTTCGGGGTTTTCTAAGTTTCTACCATGAAAAAGTGTCGAAGCCCAAAATCATGAAGGCATGCAGCCCATCGATCTAGGATTCCTTCGAGATATTTCTCGACCATTGGATTAAGTAGTGGAAGAGAAGGGTAAATACTTCAGCAGATTATCACTCTGGAGGAGTTGAGTGGAACGAGAGTTGAACGTCCCAGAGCCCTGGAGCACCGAATTTCTAAATTGGTTGAGAACTGTCCATCTCAACACTTGATTAATTCATAACTATCAATTTCCATTGAATCCTCCACTTGGGGGGCAAGTTCATCCATTCGGTGGGATATCAAGTCTTAATCGTCTGATCCTTGCTGATGGAGTTAGTGAAGACTTAGACAAAGTGTAGCTTCGGAAGGAATTGGAAGTTGACAACAGAGAACGACCGAAGGCCAAAGCTCAGAGGACTTGGTACTTGTGTGGGTCTCATGATAAGGCAAAAAGGACCTGGGAGGTAACCCAACCCTCTATTATGTGGTTCGCACAAGCCCCCATGTGAAAGGACACAGAGAGAGTCACTATGGAATGACTAAGCTTGTGGTTTCGAACCATGGTCACATGAGACATGGTTTGTGTTGATATGATGGTAGCTGCAGGAGGTATTAACCTCCATGTGTAACCATGAAAAGAATAGAATATTCAAGGAAGAAAGAAGAAACCCTAAAGCATTGGATATAACCCTAGAAGACAAGTCGGCTAAAGAAAATAATTTAATATTGAGTCTTTAGCCTCCAGAAAGAGATGTCGGCCGAGAAAGCTAATAAATAGCAGTATAGATATAGGATGCCAGAGATCATTTGTACACACACATCTCGCAACTATAGAAATTTAGTGCGCACTGCAGAAATTTAGTAAGTGCGCAAGTCTGGAGAGTAGTTGCAACTACAGCTATTGCAACTAGTATTTTCGGTTTTAGGCTTGGACTTTCTCTTGGTTATGGCTTGGACTTTCTGCCTTGTGCTCTAGCTCTGGAGAGAGGTACGCTACATTGATTGGCTATTAGGCCTATGGTTTTCTTCTAGAATTATTCCCTGTCAAGGTTAAGGTGCTCGGGGGTGGCTTCGGCCTATGGTTGGGTGACAATATTGCTATATTTTCTATGGTTAAACGAGCACACCTACATTTCTAAAATGTTATGGGCCCACACTATCTTCGGACAGTATAACCACTGGAAGATATATTGGGAGGATTTGCGTAGTTACAGTTGCAGTTGTAGTTAAAGTTTTTGTTGCAACAACAAAACCCTAACCCTCTTGTTGAGGCACCTTAAGTTAAGAGATTGACCTAATTTATGTATAGCCTAGTGCGCCCTAACCTAGTACACCTCTTGGTACTCTTAGCAAGCTAAGACGTCAAGTATGATTTTTTGGTCAAAGTCAAAGGTTGACCAAGTCAAAGAAGTCGTGACTTACTCTATGAAGTTAGAAAACAAGTTAGAAGGGGATTCTAACTTCAGAGCATGGAAGACAAGGGTTGAACACATCCTTGCCAAGAATAAAGTGTTGGATATTGTGAAAGGAAAGATCGTGGAACCACAATTTGAATAAGGAAAAGAGAAAGAACCTCAGAACATTGCAATTATGGAGAAGTTCAAGGATAATGACATCAATGCCATGAGTATCATAGTGGACTCTATAAAAGACCACTTGATACCCTACATCTCTCATCTTGAATCATATAAGAATATGTATGATTCCCTAACTAACCTCTTCTCAGTCATAAACTTTGGACAAGTAACAAGTCTGAAGAATGAGCTTTGTGACATGAAAATGAATGATGATGACAACATAACATCATACTTGTTAATAATCTCTTAGTTAAGAGATCAACTACAAGATATTGAAGAAATAATTTCAGAGAAGGATCTAGTAAATATAGTAGTCAATGGCCTTCCCACGGCATGGGATGCATTTTCCACAAGAAAGGAGTATCCCACATTTGAAGAACTTTGGACTTGTTGTGCACAAGAATTAAGGATTAGCACAAAAAAGAAATTCCAAAGGAAATATGATGATCAAACCTCACAACAAAGTTCAATAAATTAAGGAATAAGAAGAAGTTTGACTCAAGGAGGAAACCAAATCAAGAAAAGGATATTTCAAAAATACAATGCTTCAACTGTCGAAAATATAAATCACTATCCTCAGTTAAAGAAAAGGAAGGACACACACGAAGCAATAGTTGTCGAAGAAAAGGAACCCTCAAAGAAAGTCAAACAAGATGAAGCAAGATTTCTTCTTCTAAGTCAAGGTAACAATATTATTCAAAGTTATTGTACATACCATGTTTACATAGTTTCTATACATATCATGCATATATATTTCTTAGAAGATAAGATGTTCAAGTGAAACAATACCTATGGAAGAATAACAAGATAAGGATTTATATTGTAATGTCTACATGTCAAGAAATACACATGAAAAGATGAAGTATGTTGACAATCCTTGGTAACAATTCCTGTGGAATATATTATATAAGCAACAACTGCCAGATAAGACGAAATCATAATCAAACTTGAAGAGACCCAGAAGAAGTCAAAACAGAAAGAAGTCAACAATCAAGAGGAAATTAAAAAAAGACTTGTGACACTTTGCAGAAGGCAATAAGGATGCAGACATAAGCATGGACTCTCTTAGTTGGAGGGAGATGATTACAAAATTCTAAAAGAAGAGCATGCATTCATGTATGAAGAAAGGATTAGGAGGGAGATAATCCTAAATGATATGATCCATTGAGGATTATGAAGTATCTGTCCATGTTCCCATTGAAAGTATCATCCATGATAAACAACATGTGTCCAGAAGAAGTCTACTTTGAAAATATGCCTTAAAGTATCCTTGGTTGTCCATCTACATCCATGATCCCATGATGAAAGGAAGAAGTTGGAATCTTCAGGGAATGGAATCTATAGAATACTCCATGGACCCAAGAGCTAAAGAGAAAAATGAGGAGGAACATGAAGATTCCAAGAAAGAAAGAAAATCCAGAACAACCAGTTATTATACCGAGAATCACAAAGACTACTAGCTTGGTTTGAACCCACTAGAAGAAATCAAGCAAAAGAAATGGAATTTATGATAAAGAATAGTGTATGTAAGAAAATGTGAAAAATACTTATGAATGGAACCATTGCAAGATTCATAGGTTCTTCTAGAAGGAGGGAGAATACTATGACAACAACTTGTTCCAGTAAACCAGATATACCTCTTGTAGTATCCATGGATTGGAATTTACATGTAAAAGAATGTTCTTCCCAATAAATCAAGTGAGAATTTAAAGAATCTTATACCAGAAAGAGACCCATGTATGCATATATAAGAAGACCTTGTATGGATTCAAATAACTTGATGCAAAGTATCTTATATACAATAGAAGCATGGCAAAAACTTTCTATGACAGAGATAGTGTATCAGAATAGTTACTCAGAAGTCTAGGATGATGGATTGATAATCCATGGAAAACTCTCTTGATGATAGAAGAAGTACTACTTGGATATGTTTCAGTTTGAGTCTTGCCACGATATCATGAGCTAGTAGGAAACATAAGTGTTGAATTTGACCATGATATATTGTACTAATCAGAGCTATATGAAGCCATCAAAGAAAACCAGTGTTCCATGACAGACTGAAGTACATTGAGATCAAGCATTATATTCTCCGTGATGAAGTCCAAAAAAGAGAAATGGTTCTACAATATATCTCGACAGATGAGAAGATAGTAGATATTTTGGTAAATCCTCTATCCAAGATGAAAAGTTTGCGTACTTAAGAAACAAGTTGGGGGTCATGGAGACAAATTCCTTATTGAAAAAGGAAGAGATTACTCCCAAGTTGGGAGGGAGCAATGATATGTTATTTATTTATGGACAATCACTTTTCAGCTTGAAAAATGGTCCAGGATGAGCAGTTCCTTTACATTTTGGAAAGTGGTTTGATATTTCTGACGGACAGGCATTTTCCAGTTCGAAAAATGGTCCAGATCGAAAAATCATTTTCGTAATGAAAAGGGTTCAATAGATTGTTGATGTACCATAAACAGTGATTCCCCTTATGGACAGTGTGTTGTTGGGTATTTTACCCTACGGACTAATAAGCTAGGGTTCTAAGCCTATATGCAGATCATGACCCTTCAGATTTAACCTTTAACCTTCTACCCAAAATCTCAACCCCTTTTCTCAGACAAGCACAGGAAGAATGAAC
>ML793042.1:219389-265668 GCA_009831015.1 Picea engelmannii
TTTAGTTGCAACTCAACATTACACTTTAGTTCTAAAATAGAACTAGACTTAAGACTTTAGTTGCAACTCAACATTACACTTTAGTTCTAAAATAGAACTAGACTTAAGACTTTAGTTGCAACTCAACATTACACTTTAGTTCTGAAATAGAACTAGACTTAAGACTTAAGTTCCAACTCAACATTATACTTTTAGTTCAAAAAACAGAACTAGACTTAGTACTTTAGTTACAACTCAACATTACACTTTTAGTTCAAAAATAGAACTAGACTTAGTACTTCAATTACAACTCTTGACAAGGCAATTCAAAACTCTCTTCATGGTGGATAATGTTACATGTGCCAACGCACTAGATCAATACATTTATATCATTTTCAATATTAGGAATATCGTTTGTTTATAGCTCATAGGAATTTTATATTCAATCTAACTTTTCTTAAATGCCTTGACTTTTTCTCATGGCTCACAAGGTTTGACTAGGCTCACAAAGGTTGTATGTTCCCCCTGATGTTTTCACTAGTTTGTCTATGCTCACAGAGGTTGTACGTTCCCCTTGACTTTTGCACCATACTGTCTATGCTCATAGAGGTTGTGCGTTCCCCATGACTTTTTCATTAGACTCACATAGCATCTCGTTCGTCTTGAATTTTGGTTTGACTCACAGAGGTTGTATGTTCCCCCTGGATTTTGTCAATACCTCACAAGATTGGTTGATTCTCCAAATCTCCCTGGATAGCCTCAGGGTGGCCCATATGGCCTCTCATTGGAGAATGACTGTCGATGCTACCAAATTTAACACTCCCTGTTAGTGAGGAAGTCATTCTCAGCCACACCAAGCTTGCCTCTTAGCTGCACAAATTGTCTCGAGGTCAGAGGCTTGGTCAAGATATCAGCTACCTGATCGCTCGTGGCTATGTACTGTAACTTTATAGTTTTTCTCTGGACCAGTCTCAGATGTAGTGGTACCTCATGTCAATATGTTTTGACCTGTCGTGAAATATCGAGTGCTTTGTCAATTTTATGCAACTTTCATTATCACAATGAACCACCTTCGTCTCGAGCTTGTCACCAAACAACCCAGAAACCAATTTTCTGAGCCATATTGCTTCCTTGCTAGCATCACTTGTTGCAATGTACTCAACCTCTACTGTACTCTGTGCAATGGATCCCTACTTCTAGTTTTACCAAGAGATCATAGTGGATCCTAAGCTAAAACAGTATATGAAAGTACTCTTCTAATCCACTGGGCTTCTTGCCCAGTCAACATCTGCATACCCATGCATAAATAAACCATCACTGGATTTATATCTCATACCATAAGTAATGGTCCCTCTGAGATATCTCAATATGTGCTTTGTTTCCACCCAGTGTCTTTGTCTCGGTTCATTCATGAACTAACTCATTGCAATCACTACATATCATATATCTAGCCTAGTGTGGATCAGGTACATCAATGATCGAATCAGTTGCCTATACATGGTGGGATCCACCAAATCTGAACCTGTATCAGAATCATGCAGATTCCTCGGGTTGGTAATCATTGGAGTAGACATGGATTTGCAATCCATCATACCAAACCTCTTTAGTACATCCACTGTGTATTTTTCTTGCGCCAGAAATATCTCGCCCTGTCTTTGCCATACTTCCAATCCTAGGAAGTAATGCATCAAGCCTAAGTCTTTCATCTCGAATTATGAGTTTATCTCCCTCTTACACCAGGCTATTAGACCTTCATCTCCTGTTAGAAAGAGATCCTCAACATACAGGATTAGTATAACAGGTTGGTTACCTCTTACCTTGAAGTACATATTTGCATCAACATCACTTTTCTGAAAGCCCAAGCTTTTAAGAAATCCATCAATCCTGTCATACCAAACTTTGGGATCCTGCTTAAGACCATACAAGGCCTTCCTTAGCTTTCATACATGAGAGCCTTTGTTATGCAGTACAAAACCATCTGGTTGTTCCACAAAGACCTCATGTTCAATCTTTCCATTCAAGAATGTTGTTTTTACATCCATCTAATGTAGCTTCCAACCAAGAATGGAAGCTAAAGAAATAATAGTTTGAATGGAGGTATACCTGGCTATAGGAGAAATAGTCTCTTCGTATTCGATTCCTTCTTTCTGAGTGAAGATTCTGGCTACAAATCTTGCTTTGAACTTTTCCACACTTCCATCGGCTGAATGTTTGATATTATAGATCCATTTGGAAGAAACCATTGATTTATCTTTTGGCCTTGGCACAATGTCCCAAACATTGTTCTTTATAATAGACTTGTATTCCTTAAACATGACATCCTTCCATACTTGTATTTTATCTTCTTCTTCAAATAAAGAAGGTTCAACATCACCAATGTTTCTCATCAGTGCAACATAGCCTCCAAACCTATGATGCCTCTTCCTTTCCCTGAAAGTTCCTTTGGGAGAAGTTATCCTTTCTACTTTCTACACTATTTCTTTAAGCCACATTGGCTTCCTTTTGGCTAAAGGTTCTTCAATAGTTCTTTCTAACACTTCAGCGGATTCTAGGGGCTCAATACTTGGCCCTTCACTAGATTCGTCCCTCTGATCATCTGACTCTTCATTTTCAGAAGAGGGTGAAGCCGGTTGAACTACTTCTGAATCCTGCTAAAGCTCTCTAGATTTATTAAATGTGGCATCCTCGTGGAAACTCACATCTCTGCTTACCTCTATTTTCCTCTGACTTGTTACATAAATCCTGTAAGCCTTGGAGTTCTCACTGTACCCCAAAAAAATCCTTTCTTTCCTGAGGGTTCCATCTTTGTCCTCTTTTCCTTGGGGACATGAATATACACAAGACACCCAAATATCCTTAGATGCTCTACTTCAGGTTTGATCCTTGAGAATACCTCTTCAAGAGTCTTGTCCTTCAAGATAGCATGTGGACACCTATTCTGAATATACATGACAGTGGAGGTAGCTTCTACCCATAAATAATTTAGCAGATCCTAGTCAAACATCATTGCCTTCGCTGCCTCACAAATTGTCCTGTTTTTCCTCTCAGTAACTCCATTTTGCTGAGGGTTATATGGCATGGTCAACTGTCTCTTGATTTCTATTGACTTGCAGAAATCCTCAAACTTGAGAGATTCAAACTTTCCTCCATTGTATGTTCTAATGATTCTGATGTGTTTCCATGTCTTTTTTTCAATAAAGGCTTTATACTCTTTGAATTTATCAAATTTGTCACTTTTAGCTTTAAGAAAATATATCCAACATTTTCTTGAGTAATCATCAATAAAAATGACATAATACAAACAACCACTGAGTGAGGGAGATGACATGGGACCACATACATCGGAATGAATCAGATGCCCTGAGCTCTGTTGTCACTACTAGGAAATGCTTTCTTTATATTTTTACCTAGCATGCATCCCTTACAAATTTCATTTTTACTAAGACAAATCGAGGGCATGCCACATACCGTGTTCTGTAGATCTGGAAGAGCTTTGTAATGAATATGTCCAAGTATTTTGTGCCACAAACTGTTGGAGCTAGTCGCATCATCAGCCAATGCATGAACTGACTATCCTAACACAACGTACAGTCCTCCACTACGAGTTCCAATGGATTATGTTGTACTTAGGTGGCTACCTTTAGCCCATAGTAGTGCCTTCCTGTCCTTGAAGATCACCCAATATCCCTTGTCCTCAAGGGTTGCAACTGATAGTAGATTCTTCTTGAGCCCTAGAACATATAATACTTCATCAACATGAAGTCTAGCCCCATATTCCAATCTGAAGGAGATAGAGCCTACTCCCTCTATCTTGTAACATTTTTCATCCCCAAGCTCGACCTGCTCTACAAAAGATTTTTTCTCAAAATCTGAGAGGATCTCCTTGTACCATGTCATGTGCTTTGATGCACCACTATCTACTAACTAAGTTTTCGGCCCCGTGGAAACTGAACTGGATAAGGAAGAAACCAAATAATATTCTTTTCTATTTTATTTCTCATTAGAAGGAATTTTATTGTTTAGTTTGTATTCATTATCCTCAATAGTTGAGGCATGATGTTTCCCTTTCCTAGGATATTTCTTTCTAAACCAACAATCTTTAGAAAAATGACCCAACTTATTACAACTAAAGCATTTAATCTTAGATGTATCAATATTCTTGCCTTTGAATGTACCTTTGGTGTTTGGCTTCCACTGAGAGCCTTTCTAGAAAGTGCCTTTCTTCTTTCCCTTGAATCTTGATGCTAAAGTTGAGTGCTCTTCTTTCATTGGCTTGCTCCTGGTAGTTGTGTGACTCTCCTCCTGAAGGCAATTATGCCATAACCTTTCAAACGTGGGCTGAATCTCTCTCCCACTTACATTGTATAAGAAGGTCTCCTATGAAAAAGGAAGACCATCAAAAATGGCCTGCACTAAATCATCATCGTCCACTGTCACCCATGTGACCAAAAGCTGATCTCTGATGCCATTGATTCACCTTTCTCCATATTTAAATACTTAATCTTGTGCTTAAGTGTCCTCTTCTAACTTGGAGCCTGTTTCTCATACAGATTCACCAAGGTATCCATACAGTCCTTGGCAGTCACCAACAAAGTCATTGCAGGCATTACACTATCTTTGATTGAGTCAAATTTGATTCACTTGGCCTTTTCTTGAATCTTCCTAAAGGTCATTCTTCCTACATTATTCTTGGTTTCCTCCACCACTGTGGTCACATACTTCTCAAGATCATGCTCCTGCAAGATGTTTGTTATCTGAAGCTTCCACACATTGAAGTTGGCAGCTCCTTCGAGCCTATCCTCGACCTTGACTGAAATGGAGGATGCCATGGACCTCACATTGGAAACCTAATCAAGATATCTTGGATATGTGTGTACCTTCTGTTGCATTTCAACACGTTTAACACACCCTAAGCTCTGATACCATGTTAAATTTTGAGCTTGATTTCTTATGTGGATTAATTCTTTTATTTTCTTCAATACTTTGATTCCAACTTAATACCCTTCAACAATTCCAAATCATAAGCGAATAGCAATAACTATGTAGATAAGTAAGCATGCACATCAACAACACATATACCCTCGGGAAACCCTGTACAGGGAGAAAAACATTAGCAAACGATATTCCTTTATTGCATTAATAATGTAATATCTCTTACAAATATCCACCATGAATGTTCTTCTCTCAAAGAGTTTTCCAATATGACTCTGACCTGACAAAGACTTAAAAGACCTTGCTGAAATACACCTCTGATATGCTACCTCTTTATCACTGATGTGCTCCTCTATTAATTCACCCTTAACCTGCATATCAAAACTGTATTGAAGAGAGGGGTCGACCTATGCTTATATAGGTTGAAGAGGGGAAGAGGAGAGGCTTGAAATAGTAACTTGTTTGCATGAGTTAATCATAACTCAGCTTCATACTTTAGTTCAAACTTAGAACTAGACTTGAGACTGGTTACAACTTAGCATTACACTTTAGTTTGAAAATAGAACTAGACTTGAGATTGGTATGCTTTAGTTCGAACTTAGAACTAGACTTGAGGATGGTTACAACTCAGCATTACACTTTAGTTCAAAAATAGAACTAGACTTAAGACTTTAGTTGCAACTCAACATTACACTTTAGTTCTAAAATAGAACTAGACTTAAGACTTTAGTTGCAACTCAACATTACACTTTAGTTCTAAAATAGAACTAGACTTAAGACTTTAGTTACAACTCAACATTACACTTTTAGTTCAACAAATAGAACTAGACTTAGTACTTCAGTTACAACTCAACATTACACTTTTAGTTCAAAAATAGAACTAGACTTAGTACTTCAATTACAACTCTTGACAAGGCAATTTGAAATTCTCTTCATGGTGGATCATGTTACACATGCCAACGCACTAGATCAATACATTTATATCATTTGCAATATTATGAGTATCCTTTGTTTATAGCTTATAGGAATTTTATATTCAACCTAACTTTTGCTAGATGCCTTGACTTTTGCTCATGGCTCACAAGGTTTGACTAGGCTCACAAAGGTTGTATGTTCCTCCTAAATTTTGCACTAGTCTGTCTATTCTCACAGAGGTTGTGCGTTCCCCCTGACTTTTTCACTAGACTGTCTATGCTCACAGAGGTTTTACATTCCCCCTAACTTTTTCATTAGAATCACATAACATCTCATTCATCATGACTTTTGGTTTGACTCACAGAGGTTGTACGTTCCCCCTGGCTTTTGTCAATACCTCACAAGACTGGTTAATTCTCCAAATCTCCCTCGCTAGCCTCAGGGTGGCCCATATGGCATCCCATTGGAGAATGACTGTCGATGCTACCAAATTTAACACAGCAATCAAGGATAGGCATTCCCTAGGGCAGACTCATTCTCTCCAGGTTGCAATATGATTAGTGCCGAAGGAATGGCCCAGTTAGGTGAATGGTCTAGGCTCAGAAATCAGGGACAATTATTCTTCTATTCTTGAGAAGAATAGTCTAGATATCCCATGGCTGATGTTTTACCTTCTGAGGGAAGATGATCTTCCAGATCTCACAAATGTCAGTGGAAGAATAGACCAGATGACTCAGTTTAAATCATGATATTGTTTTATGCAGGTTGATATCAGATGATATGATCGATGTGGAGATTTTATTTCTATGGACAATAGATGTATGTTATTGTGGTGGATGTGTTCCACTAATTGTGACTATGTGTCACTAATTAAGTAGCCATGTGCTACTTGGTGTGGTTGTGTACCATTGGATAGTAATTGAGTACAACTATGAATAGACACGGTTGTGTTCTATTGGATGGCATTGTTCTGATTTCCATGGAGACCATAACTAGTGTTGGAAATGATTACCAACTAGATGGATAGTCAGTGTGTTGGTGGACAGACATTCTCCAGGTAGAAAATGGTCTAGGACAGTTATTATTCTAGGACGTATGTCCAGATCAGAAGAATAGTCCTTGTAGCACATGGTGTGGCTTCCAGCATTAGTTAGAAAAATTATTCTTCTACGACATATGTTTGGATTAGAAGAATGGTTCTTGTATCACTCTATAGAGTGAATGACTTATTGAGCATCATGCATGTTTACTCAGATGGAGTATGGCTTCAAGAGATAATGCATTTGATGCTATCAGATGATGGTGCTCATGATTTGATCATGAGATAGCATGTGTGGGTATGATGATTCTACTAGTTCAATGGTATGTTTGTTCTTAATACCATTGCCTTCAATACCGCCCTAGATAGGAGGGAGTTTTGATATTATGGTAGTTGTGGGAGGTATTGACCTCCACCTATAACCCTAACAAGAATAGAATATTCTGGGAAGCAAGAAGAAACCCTAAAGCATTGGATATAGCCCTAGAAGACAAGTTGGCTAAAGAAAATAATTTAATATTGAGTCTTTAGCCTCCAGAAAGAGAAGTCAACCCCGAAAGCTAAGAAAGAGCAGTATAGATATAGGATTCCAGAGCTCATTTGTACACACACAGCTCGCAACTGCAGAAATTTAGTGCGCAATGCATAAATTTAGTAAGTGTGCAAGTCTCGAGAGTAGCTGTAGCTACAACTACTACAACTAGTATTTTCAGTTTTAGGCTTGTACTTTCTCTTGGTTATGGTTTGAACTTTCGGCCTTGTGTGTTAGCTCTGGAGAGAGGTACGCTACATTGATTGGATATCAGTCCTAGGTTTTTCTTCCATAATTATTCTTTCTCAAGGTTAAGGTGCTCGCGGGTGGCTTCAGCCTATGGTTGGGTGAAAATATTGCTATATTGTCTATGGTTAAATAAGCACACCTGCTTTTCTAACATTTTTAAGGAAGCACCTATGTAGAATTGAATTATGTATCAGATAAAGAATAGCAGGGCACTGTTATGTTGTGGAGAATGAATATATATTCTTCATGAATTGAGAAGAAAAAGGATCTATATCATTGTTCGACAAATTTCTTTTATATGCATAATTCTAAAAAAATGGTGGCTTAAACATTTTGCAGAATTAGGGGTTTAAAAATATCAGTTCAGTATAAGAATGAAGATTCGAGAAATGGAAGAAGGTGAGGGAGCCTCCAGCCGTGATAAAGAGGCCAAAGGTCAGAATATCATATTTGGTAATGCAGAGATAGATTCCAACGGACACAAGGGCCAAGGGGAGCAAGAAAAATTGATAGAAACTATGAGAAGCCTGAAAATAAAAGTGTAGAGCTACAAGGTAGAAAATGAGAGGTTGATGTGAGAGAAAAATCATAAAAATACTCGAGTGCTACAAGTCTTAAATCAATTGTAGATACAAAAAAATAATAGCTCAAATCAATAGGAAGAAGGCAGGTATCATGAAAGAAGAGATAACCATAGAAAGGCTGGTTATTCAAGATGTGCTAGCAGAACTCATAGAAACCACCCACCTCCTTACTCAGCAAGAAGGTATTATGCATATGAAGACTCCATAAGTAGTCCATAGGTGTCTCCCATTAGGCACCAAAGAAGAAGGAATGAATTGAACAGTTTGCAAGGAGAGTTGAGGAATCTTAATCCACCATCATTTGATGGTGAAAGAGAAAGGGAAGATGATGTTGAAGCATGGCTGCTTGGACTCAGGAGATATTTCCAATTGCATAACTATTCATCAAACCTATAAACTAGAATTTCCACCTACCATTTACATGGAAAATATTCTATGTGGTGGGATCAACTGAAGAAAGTGGAACATATTAATGAGAATATGATCACTTGGAAGCAGTTCAAGAAGTATTTCTAGAAGGAGTACCTCTCAGAGAATTTCTATGACAAGAAAATGCAAGAGTTATTTGAACTCAGGGTGGGAAGCAGGACTATGGCATAATATGAGAAGAATTTCTTGGGGTTGTTCAAGTATTTCGGGTTCATAAATGATGAGAAGGTGAAAGTACAGAGGTTTTTGAGTGGGTTTCCAGCCTCTTATAATGAAATGATTTGGTATGATGAGCCCAAGATCTTGACTGAGACCATTAGGAAGGATAAGTACATGTATGAAAAAGGCCAGGGCAGAGAATCCATGCAGAAGTATTGGAAGGATAAGAAGAAGGAGAAGTTTGATCAGAGGAGAAAGGGTCAAACCTCCTTTCAATATAAATGAGCCTAATAAAAATCACCAAGATCAGTATGCCAAGGATGAATCCAAGAAAGAAGAATCCTTGGGAAAAAGGGGAAGACCACCAATCCAATGTTGGGGATGCAAGGAAGATCACCCGTACAAGGATTTCCCCCATAGAAAGGATAGACTGAAGACTGTGCACAACATCCAAGAGGCTACAACAGTCAAAGACATGGGAAAATTTTATGCAGCCTTAGATGATCGACAAGAAGAATACAAATCCAACATGATCGAGGTGGAAGGTAAGATCATAAATCATCTTGTTGCTATTTTAATTGATTCATGAGCAAGTCATTGTTACATTGATCCTCAAATAGTGGATAGATTACATTTGGAGAAAATTAAGGATGGAAAATCAAGTTTGGTTCAGCTAGCCATTGGAACCAAAAGGAGAATCCATGATATGGTCAGAGGTTGTTCCATAAGTCTTAATGGTATGAATACTAGTGCTTATATAAATATCATACCATTGGGGTCTTATAATATTATAATTGGAATGGATTGGTTGGACAAGCATCATGCTATCTTGGATTGTCATGGCAAGAAATTTACATGTCATGATGGAGATGGAAAACATAGCACTGTGAAAGGAGTTCCAAGACCCATCTCTATAAGAGAGATTTCATCTTTACAGCTGAAGAGATGTCTTAGAAAATGATGTCAATTGTATGTAGCCCATGTAGAGGAGCCAAAAAAGACAAAGGGGGCCAAGACTTGAAGATTTTTTGGTACTACAAGAATTTGAATATGTATTCCAAGAAATAACAGGGTTTCCACCACAAAGGGAGATAGATTTATCTATTGATTTAGTGTCAGGAGCTGCCCCGGTGTCAAAAATGCATTACTGAATGAGTACACCAGAGTTAAAAGAGTTACAAATGCAGTTGGAGGAATTGTTGAGGAAAGGGTACATACGCCCAAGTGTTTCACCTTGGGGAGCAGTAGTACTCTTCGTCAAAAAGAAAGATGGGACCTTGAGGCTATGCATTGACTTTCGATAGCTGAATAAGTCCACTGTGAAGAAAAAGTATCCTCTACCCAAAATTTATGACCTCTTTGATCAAATAAGAGGAGAAAAGATATTTTCAAATATAGACTTGAGATCAAGATACCATCAGGTAAGAATCAAGAAATAAGACATCCTTTAGAACCAGGTATGGGCATTATGAATGCATAGTGGTGCCATTTGGACTGAACAATGTGCTAGATGTATTGATGTGCTTAATGAATGGCATATTCATAAATTATTTGGATACATTTTTCATAGTATTCCTAGATGACATACTTGTTTATTCCAAGTCTAAAGAGGAACATGAACATCACCTCATATTGGTATTGCAAGTGCTGAGAGAATGTCAATTGTATGCCAAGCTGAGTAAGTGTTATTTTTACCAAGAACAGATCCATTACTTGGGACACACTATTTCAGAACAAGGCATAGCAGTGGATCCAGAGAATATTGAAGCCATTAGAGGATGGACAATACCTAGGAAAGTTTCAGAAGTCAGATCTTTTATGGGGTTGGTTGGTTACTACAGAAGGTTCATAGCATAGTTCTCTAAGATTTCTCATCCCATCACTTCTTTGCAAAAGAAGGGAATGAAATTTGAATGGACATCTGAGTGTGAAGAGAATTTTAATATGTTGAAAGAATTACTTACTAATCCACCTGTGTTAAAGATTGCTGACCCAAATGAAAGTTTTGTGGTATGCATAGATACATGTAAGGAAGGGCTTGGTGGATTCCTCACTCAAAATGGACATGTCATAGGTTATGAGTCCAAAAATATAAAGGAACATGTGAGGAACTATGCCACACATGACTTGGAGCTTGTTGCCATTTTTCAAGCATTGAAGATGTGGAGGCATTGTCTCATGGGAAAGAGATTTGAATTAAGGACAGACCACAGTGGTATGAAGTATCTTTTTGAACGACCAACTTTGAATGTCAGGAAGACAAAATGGCTATGATTTTTAAGTGAATACGAATTTGATATCAAGCATATCAAAGGAAAAGAAAATATAGTTTTCATTGCACTTAGTATAAGAGTGCAACTCATGCATGCTATAGTTGTTAGTATGCATCAGTCATAGTGGAAGAGAAAAAATTTAGATGTTGTTGTTAGAGATCAACATTACCTACAAGTAAAGGAAATATTACAACAAGGAGATGTACAACATTAAATGAAAGAGTATGAAATGAATGAAGATGGATTACTTATGTATAAAAATAGAATTTATGTTCCTAGTTTCGGAGAACTTAGGAATATGGTATTAAAAGAAATGCATAATGTTCCTTATGTCGGACATCTAGGTTACCAGAAAAGGAGTACGGCAGTAAGAAGCCAATTCTTTTGGCCATGAATGAAAAAGGAAATTGTTGATTACATCGCCAGATGTATGGACTATCAGAAAGTGAAGGATGAGCATAGGAACCCAATGGGTTTGCTACAGTCACTACCAATTCTAGAGAAGAAATGGAAAGTGATAACCATTGACTTTATAACTAACTTTCCCAGGACAGCAAGACAACATGATCCAATCATGGTAGTGGTTGACAAATTGAAAAATGATGTTCATTTTGTTCCTGTAAAAAAAACACAGACAACAACTAATATTGTAGAAATTTACATGAGGGAGATTGCTAGGTTGCATGGGATACCTAGGACAATTGTCTCGAATGGAGACACACAGTCTACTTCAAATTTCTGGAAGGGATTATTTAAAGGATTTGGTACAAATATGAACTTTATCATGACATACCATCCACATTCATATGGGCAGACAGAGAGGTTCAACTGAGTAACTGAAGACATGTTGAGAATGTATGTGATGGATACTCCATCTAAGTGGGAAGATTTCTTGCACTTGGTTGAGTTTTCATATAATAATGGGTATCAAGATTCATTGAAAATGAGCCCATTTGAAGATTTTTATGGTAGGAAATGCAATACTACAGTGAGTTGGGGCAACCCAGAAGATAAAGTGGTACTTGGGCCAGAGTTTCTCAAGGATATGGAAGACAAAATGGTTAAGATTAAGAAGAATTTAAAGACATCTCAGGATAGACGGAAATTTTATGCAGATAAGAATAGGATGGCAAGAGAATTTAAAGTGGGGGATCATGTGCTTTTGAAAGTAAATCCCAAGAAGAGCTCTTTGAAGTTGGGTAGTTGTACAAATCTAGCCTCTAGATTTGGTGGTCCATTTGAGATATTGGACAGAATAGGGTTAGTTTCATACATGCTTGCATTTCCTGCTTCTATGAATGTGCATAATGTATTTCATGTCTCTTTGCTAAAAAAATATGTACATGATCCTAACCATTTTATTGATTAGCATCTGATTCAGGTAGAGACAGAGGGAGACTTTCAGGTCCATCTAGTGTGAATATTGGATAGAAAAGTCAAAATGCTTCAGAATCGAGCTATAGAGATGGTAAAAGTTTAGTGGACCTGCTAAGGTCCTAAAGATGCTACCTGGGAGAATGAAGATTCCATGCCGGTAGAGTACCCACAGTTTTTTGAATAAATTTTGGAATTTTGATTCTTGTTTTGTATATGCACTGAGGATAGTTCCAAAATAAGGGGGAGGGGATATAACACCCCGGGTTTTGATCCCCATATTAAATGATGTATTTTCTAATTGTTGAGAGGCTAGAGTGCCCAAACAATTAAAATAGGTCAGTGTTCCTAAGAAATGTAATGTTTTGATCATTATTAATATTAAATACATCGTTGGTTATTAGACAGACAAGGAATAGAGTTATAGGCAGCTATGATTCCACAAGAGAGGGGGCTTGAGGGGATAAGTGTTTATTTCATTTTTAAAACTACCCATTTTGTGTAATGGGGGAAATTAGTTACGTGAGATTATTGGGGGAAGGCCATGAGGTTATTGATTCCCAAGAATTACATAAACCCCTCCCTCATCTATTGGGGGGGTTCGTTCTCTCTCTCACTCTCATTATCATTATTTTTCTTCTTTTGGTTGCCTCACTCATGCACTCACACATTCATTCATTCACTCATTCACTCACTTGCTCATTATTCACCCCTCTCGTGAATATTCCACTCCATTCATTCATTCACCCACTCATCTTTCCACCTTCCTGTCTTGGCTTGGGAAAGGAAGATGAATTGTTGAAGTGCATCCATGGTATTATTGGTTGTAGATATTGCTTGTGTAATCTAGCCATGAATTGAGGCCTGCATGTCTGCAATGATTTGGCCTATGTCCAGCTTTGGTCATAGCTGTGAGTCCTGAGAGTCCCAGCATGGAGATTCTGGACCAGCTACATTGGAGCCCTAGAAGGAGAAGGACATCCTAAGGGGATGCATGGCATAGAAGGGAGGGGGTCCATTCTCTTGGATGGTGCAGGCTAGGTAGAAGAGAGCTGGGTACTTGGATTGGTGTGAGTGTTGGGAAGCCTATGAGAGCTTGAGTTTTGACTAGTTTGGGAAGCCGAGTAACACTCTAGAATTGTCCTTCTGGATTCATAGCCCCGGTGTTGAAGAGAAATCCCCTTGCGAACAAGTGGATTCTCTCAAGGTCCCTAGACTCCTAAGACCAAGACAAAAATTGCTTAACATGGACACTAACTTCCTTTTAGATCTAATCAAGCTAATGAATGAAAGAGAAAGAGAAAGATATGTACCTTATGAATGACATTTGTCCTTGCAAAGTCCAGGCTAAGCTTTGATCTTGAGTTCCTTGATAGGTCTTGCAAAACAAACAAAGGTACAAAAGACTTCCTACTCTACTGAGATTAGCTCAAACATAGATCCATCTACTGTAGACAAACTTATATGGAACAAGTACAAGTTTGAAAGAAACATGCCAAGCATTGATTGTATTAATGAGAACAAGTAAAAGTACTTACAACCCTTTGAATGAAGGTGTAGAAACTTCTTCCAGTTCTCCTTGTCCAAACCCTTTCTCCAAAGCTCCACGATCAGAATGAAAATACTTTCACTAATTATTCTCCTCCACTTTTCATGAGATCATAAGTTTGGTATCTCTAAACTCCTCTCTCCCCTTCCTCCATGGAAATCCCTCATTATATAGGATTGGAGACTTAACCACCATGGAGAGGATCTCTCATCAAATCTACTAAGAAAGGGATCTCTAAGATATTTAGGGAGAAAATATCTCTTAAGGATTTTGGGGAGGAAATATCTCTCAAGGATTTTAAGGAGGAAATATTTCAACCATCCATGAGATCCTCCACCTTCCCTAAAAGATAGGAAACCAAATGTGAGGTGGATTCTCACACTTAATTACTTTCTTTTTCATGAATATTAATAATAATTCATGTGCACTTGATTCTCACACTTAATCAATTTATTTTCCATGAATATTAATAATAATTCATGTGCACTTGGTATTTTGGCCTTCATGTAATATATCCCTCCTCTATGTTGACTAGGGATTGTGACATAGGTTATTCCATGGTGTCAAGGTGTATGAGACACTTATATGACACTTTACGACACTTAGGGCGAGGTACTTAGGTGTGCAAATTTCATGTGTAACATAATGCCCCCTAAAGTGTGAGGTCAGAAGAGAGAATGATGGCCAAAACACTTTAAAAATATTTAAAGCAAGGGTGTGGACTCAGAGAACCTGGTAGAAGCTGCAAAAAACCATCAAACAAATGTTATGACATGTTTCAAACCCAAGGCAGGAATACCTATGCTTGGGTGATAAAAGACTTTCAAGGTATGGCCGCCATCAAATACACTGCGGATCCATAATCATATTGACTAAAGAGTATAGCCACCAAAGATACAATGTGGATCTATACTTCCATGACATGAACTAATCATATCCAAGAAAAATGCACAATGGATCTATGAGACAACAAGACATATCCACAGACCAATACAAAGTGGATCTATGTGACAATATATGTGTCAATGTTCAAGAGAAACTCCGTCGCAACCTGGGTAAAGTACATATCATAGTGAATCACTCAACCCAGGGTCTTCCTATCGATCTCGATGTAGTACGAATCTAACCATGTGAATAGATGTCCTGATGTCGAACATGGAAGAAACCACTTGATTACCAGTCAATGAGGTAAATTGTTAACAAGCGCGAGAGAAATCACCATTGATGTCAATGATTCCCAAGGTACTCTAGTACATTCCAACGAATGTGAATGGATGAGTTGAATTCGAACATCTGTGGAATCATCCGATCAGAGTTCAATGATGTAAACCCACTTTCGGATGTGAGGAGGCCTACCATTGAGGCATGTAGATCCCAAGGTACTAACTGGTTTCTAAGTCTAGTTCTCAGATAATGTGTTGAAGTCGACAGGAATAGACTTGTTGCAGAAGGGCCTTGATGTATCCCCCATCAATGACACAAAATTGACACAGAGATGTAAATTGGTAGATCAAATGAACATGGACTGACACAGGTATTGAAACAAGATATTTGTGATGGCTAACTCTCGAGGTGGATACTTCCCTTGAACACTAAGGCACAATAGTAGAAACATGACATGGACCAAAACATGATGATGCAGTGGATGTTGTGAATTTCGTCGGGTGACCCAAAGGAGTAAGAAAAAATCAGAGGATTGGTTCATTGCAGAGGTTTAGCGGATTAATATGTGTGCAAAGACAAAGTGCCATGTTCAAGGGAAACCGTAAGAGTGACTTGTGATGTTTTCAAAAAACTGCTTGGCTTGCTTCCTTCAATTTTTCCCCCATCTAGATAGATGAGTACCTCTTTGTAATTTAACAAGCTCGAGGAGGGTAACACATGCTCGATATAACTTACCTTTGGTAAGTCCCTCTTCCTTTGTTTAACGAACTGGAAGAAGTAAGGGTTCGGTCCCGTATGGGCCCTTCCATGTATGATTGTTAATGAGTCCAGAAAAGGTAAACTCAATGGTTTTTCATTTTTAGAGAGTCTGAAAAGAACTTAAAGACGACTCCAGGATTGTCCTTTTTCATAATTTTAGTCTTGCGAGGCCGAAAAAGAGATAAACTACCACTCGAAAGATTCCCTTTCAAACCTTTTAACGAGTGGGAAAGGAAGCAAAATCATTCGGCAATCTTTTCATGTTTAGAGAGTCTAAAAATAGCTTAAAGACGACTCTAGGAGGTTCCTTTTTCATGTATCCATATAGGTCCGAAAAAGAGATAAAAGTTTACCTGGATGCATTCTCATGTATTTATGAGCATGAAAAAGAACAAAGACTAAGCTCGATATTCCCCCATCTTGAAATCCAATGGCTTAACTCCAGAATGATCATCAAAGGCTGGAGACATGCCCTCCAAGCTCCAATTCATTCACTGACTATGAGCTTGTCACCAATTTCTCTACTAGATGGAGAAAAAGGATGAGAGTGGATGAAAAGAAGGTTCAAGAAAGGTGACTATTTCATTTTTTAACGATCTTGACACAGGAAAATAACTATGCTCGGGGTCCCGGGTTCGATCCCCAAATTGTTGTTTCATTTTTTAACGATCTTGCTACAAACAAGAGAAATTGTGCTCGTGACCTCTATTTCATTTTTTAACGAACTTGCCACAGAGAGAAAAATTGTTCTCGTAGAATTTTCTTGATCATGACTTCCAAGAGGAAAACACTCTGGAAGGACACCATGTCAAGGGACAAAACTCGGTCATGGATTCCAAGAGATCTTCACTGGATGGAAGAAAATCACTCCGAAAGGAACACATGTCAAGGGTCACGACAAGGGTAAGGAGATCAGGCTCCAACAGCCCTACCGAAGAGATCACCATGTCCAATACCAGATCCAAATCATCGGGAGTTGAAATCATGGGAGATGATGGAAAATCAACATCAAGAGGGGAGATAGAGTGTATATCTTCCCAAATTTCTTCACGAGGGGGAAGAAAAGAGGATTGGTGATGGTTTTTATCCCAAGGTAACTTGTCGATGCAAAGCATTTCCAGAATAGATTCATCAGAAGGAAAAATTGGGGAAATGTAGTCAATCACAGACGACAAGGAACTTAACTATGGTGGCATCAAGCGATTGTCGGGTGCCAATAGATGTTGGTCATCCAAAGAGGGAGAATCAGATTGGAAAACAACGCATTGTGTTTCGGATGGACTAAGTGGCACGGTGTCACCTAGTGCATCGAATTCCAAAGGACTAGATACAATCCAAGGGTCAGATGATTCCAAATATTGATAAGCCATGGTTGAAATCATATCGACGATGGAAATATGATGGGTAGTCAGTGGAAGTGGTGTAGGGAAGGTACCCATGAGGCTAGAATCTTTCAGTAAGCCAACACCAACACTTTCATACATGATCTTGTGGTCTCCCAAGAAAGGAATATTGTTGGTAGTGGGAGCACAGGCATCGGTCATGCAGAAATCCAACTGATCAACAGTGACAATTTTTTCCTGATTAGGAAATTGTACACATCGAAAGACCGACGAGGCAATGGAAGTCATAGCATAAAACCAACTTCTTCCAAGTAACAAGTTGTAATTGAGGGGAGAATCAACCACCTCGACATCAACAGTAACAGTTTTTCCACCCAATTGGATGGGCAAGAACTGTAAAATCCCATGGGGATGAAAACCTAGCCCATAAAATACGCGTAACATCATTGGGGATTTGTTAAGTGTGGGTGATTTTAAACCTTTCCAACATGCTAAAGACATGACACAAGTTGAGGCTCCCTCATCTAGAATAGTTCAGTGGATTTGTTGATTGTGAACAACAACATCAACTTGGAAAGCAAGTTGATGGGAGAGTCGAGACGCATAATTGTCCAAGTTAAACATGATATGTTTGGATGACTCAGGATCAACAATGCCAATAGTGGCCAAGAGCATTCTACGTTGATTGGGGCAGTGTTGTAGAACTTCTAACGCAGACATAGCACACGGTGCTTGAGCCAAATATTCAACAATGTTGTAGTTTTGGGCAGCATGTGAACTAGGATTAAAGGTATTTTTATGTATAGTGCTCTTAGGAGGGTGTAATATAGAGTCGAACGTGGGTTTCTCAATCTAAAGTGGTCCAGACAGAGGATTAACCGATGGAGGGATAACGGAGGACAGTGATGGATCCGGTAAAGTACCGGTATCGTTAGTGTCTTTTCCTTTTTCAAGGTTACCTGGTGTGTCATATGTCTTAGAGAGAGTGTTCAAATTAATCCCATTAAACATATAAATATGTGCACTCGTTGAGGCCTCATCATTAGGATGGCTAGAACTACCCCCAGAAGAGGGGGTTTGAGCAACCATGGATTGCTACTGTGGAAAAGGCTGAGTAAGCACAATGGGTTGTGAATTTCCCTGGAAAATTTTGGCCACTTCATTGCAATGTGGACAGTCTCGAGTGTAGTGATCATCACCACAAATGATACACATGAATTTTAGTTTCCGTTGTGGTTTCTTTTCGGTAGCAGGTGTTTGAGTTTGATTTTTTGGTTGTTCATTGTTATTAGCATTTCTTGATTTATTTTTTGTCTTCTTCTTACCTCTGGATTGTTGTGAAGGGATTGTGACATAGGTTATTCCATGGTGTCAAGGTGTATGAGACACTTATATGACACTTTACGACACTTAGGGCGAGGTACCCAGGTGTGCAAATTTCATGTGTAACAGAATGCCCCCTAAAGTGTGAGGTCAGAAGAGAGAATGATGGCTGAAACATTTAAAAATATTTAAAGAAAGGGTGTGGACTTGAAGAACCTGGTAGAAGCTGCAAACAACCATCAAACAAATGTTATGACATGTTTCAAACCCAAGGCAAGCATACCTATGCTTGGGTGATAAAAGACTCCACAATATGGTCGCCAAATTCTGTTGAAGAGAAATCCCCTTGCAGAGAAGTGGATTCTCTCAAGGTCCCTAGACTCCTAAGACCAAGACAGAAAGTGCTTAACATGGACACTAACTTCCTTTTAGATCTAATCAAGCTAATGAATGAAAGATAAAGAGAAAGATATGTACCTTATGAATGATGTTTGTCCTTGCAAAGTCCAGGCTGAGCTTCTATCTTGAGTTCCTTGATAGGTCCTGCAAAACAAACAAAGGTACAAAAGACTTCCTACTCAACTAAGATTAGCTCAAACATAGATCCATCTACTGTAGACAAACTTATATGGAACAAGTACAAGTTTGAAATAAACAGGCCAAGCATTGATTGTATTAATGAGAACAAGTAAAAGTACTTACAACCCTTTGAATGAAGGTGGAGCAACTTCTTCTAGTTCTCCTTGTCCAAACCCTTGCTCCAAAGCTCCACGATCATAATAAAAATACTTTCACTGATTATTCTCCTCCACTTTTCATGAGATCATAAGTTTGGTATCTCTAAATTCCTCTCTCCCCTTCCTCCATGGAAATCCCTCATTATATAGGAATTGGAGGCTTAACCACCATGGAGAGGATCTCTCATCAGATCCACTAAGAAAGGGATCTTTAAGATATTTAGGGAGAAAATATCTCTTAAGGATTTTGAGGAGGAAATATCTCTCAAGGATTTTAAGGAGGAAAAATTTCAACCATCCATGAGATCCTCCACCTTCCCTAAGAAATAGGAAACCAAATGTGAGGTGGATTCTCACACTTAATTACTTTCTTTTTCATGAATATTAATAATAATTCATGTGCACTTGATTCTCACACTTAATCAATTTCTTTTCCATGAACATTAATAATAATTCATGTGCAGTTTGTATTTTGGCCTTCATGTAATATATCCCTCCTCCACGTTGACTAGGGATTGTGACATAGGTTATTCCATGGTGTCAAGGTGTATGAGACACTTATATGATACTTTATGACACTTAGGGTGAGGTACCTAGGTGTGCAAATTTTATGTGTAACACCTGGCTTGGGGGTGACATTGTTGTTGAGACTTGGAACAACAGTTTCTACAGTTGGGTGGAATGCCATTGGTCTGCATCCAGTTAGTGGTTTCTTTTATTGAATATAAGTGCTCTATGTTATAGTATTATTTATCTATGTATGGTTTATTCTGTTGTGCATTTATTTATCATTGAATTCAATATTTTTAGTATGCATGATTGTTGGTTATTGTTTTGCATGTCATAGGCTTCATTTATTTTATGTTTAGCATCAATCATGATCAATGCATGTGAATCTTTCATGCATCCTTGTTATTTAAAGTTAGGACAGGGGTCGAAATAGTTCAGAGAAGCACTGGAAGTTAGTGTGACCGACTTTTTGGTGGTTGAGTATGTTACATAGCATCCTTCTATTTGTAGCTAGAGAGTTGGGGAGTTGGAGCTTCCCTCAGGTTTTAGCCTGAGAACCTAGGGGGTTGGAGCCTCCTTCCAGTTGGAGCTAGAGAATTGGAATTTGGTGCTTCCTTGAATGTAATTCTTTGACATATAAGAAAATAATTCTGTGGTTTTCTCCTGCATTGGGTTTCCATGTAAAATATTGGTCTACTGTGTATTGTGTGGATGTGTCTATTATTGTTCATTATGCATTGATGGATGTTAATTTTTGAGATGCAATAATATATTCATGATGAACTGATGAACATTGTTGAATAAGTTAAAAAAATATACATTTTGGTTAAAAGGATTAATAAGTGGTATAAATTGATCATTACTGATTCATCTCCCCCTCTCAGTAATCCAAAAATTGGTATCAGAGCAGGGTTCCTTCAAGAGACAGTTTAACCACTGGAAGGAGATCATGGAATTTACTGAGAATGGAGTACCAATGTTTGATGGTCAGAGTGGTGTAAAGTATGGGATGTGGAGCATAAGAACAAGAACCTTTTTAGAGGCATAGGGATATGATATTTGGTATTCAGTTGTGACATGATATAATTCTACAAAGAAAGCAAAGACTACAACCAAGAAGGAATTGAAGAAGAATAACAAAATTGAAATGGAATTTACTTTGGAAGGACTATATGATTTAGTTAAGGACAAGTTGGGAAAATGTTCATCAGCTAAAGAAATTTGGGATAAGTTACATGATATCTATTCTTCACCCGTCATAAATTCAAAGAATGCCAAAGAATATGTAGGTATAGAACATGAGGAAATGTGTTCATCATGTTAGAAATATTAAGAAGAAGAAGAGTACGTAATCAACATAAGTATGTTGTTTTTATTTAATTGTGAAAAATGTGGACATATTGAAAGTGAATGTCGTGATGGTAATGAGACAGAAAATCCAATTGAAATAGAAGAAAATTATGAAGAATAACTCATCAGTGCTTTAAATGAACTAAAGAAAGAATGAGAAGAAAAAAAATCACTCAAGAAAGAATTGATAAAGCAAAAGGAAAGTGTTCAAGGTTCTGAAGAAGCTCAACAAGTCATCAAGAAGTTAAGATCTTAGCTAGAAGAGGCCAGAAGGATTGAAGAAACTCTAGAATATCAAAAGCAGTGTTTAGAAGCCAACATAGTAGCACAAAAAAAAGAAGAAGAAAAGAGAGAAAAGATACTGACAGATCATCTCAAGGAAAGAACTGATGAATTAAACTAGCTTGAGGAAGAGTTTGGTCAAGAAGAGAGAAGACTCGAAGAAGAAATAATTACATTGAAAATCCAACTTGAAGAAGCAAAGAGAATAGAAGAAGTCATGAAGTCTTAGATAATGAAGAAAGAAGAAGAGGTTGAGAAGCTTGAAGAAGAAGTTGTCACACTAAGAGTCAATGTCATCAAGCTCAACAAGAAGGTTGAAGAGAAAAAAAACATCTACATCAACAATAGAGAATGAAGAGAAGAATTCTAGGTTTATAGAAAAGAAGAATGAAGAAAAGTGCAAAATTTATGCAGAAGTACTCAAAGGAAGGAATCATGGTCAACCAGAATCTAAGAAAACTGATAAAGATACATATTCAATAAGACCCTCCACATTCAAGTCACAAAGAAGCTTCAATCATGATAAGCCAAGGCAGGAATTCAATAGGACTACACCATTCACTCCCAGGTATGTAAATTTCTTTTATGTTCATTGTTTTTATTATACTAACTTTGGACATAAGGTTGCAGATTGCGGGGCTTATGGAATAAATGTTAAATCAATAAATTCTTATATGGCACCACGTAACATTTAATGTTACAAATGTCATAACCATGGACACATAGCTTGTGATTGTAAAAGAATGATCGATACTTCCATGAAAGAGAACTCCGGTATCAGATATAATAAAGTATGGAAAAGAAAAAAGGAAGAACATGTGAACAAAGACCAGGTCCCAGAGATCGCAATATTGGCAATAATACGATATGAAGACAAATCCTCAAAGAAACGGGAATATGTTAGATACATAAAGGTTTGTAGAAGAAATGAAATAAAATAAAAGAAGTTAAAAAAGGAACATGTTCAAGAGATTGTACTTCGAGGAATTGTAGTATAAGATGAATCCACAGACACAAAAAAAGAAGTTAGATTTTATAAATATGTTGAGTCTACCAATAGTGATGATGACTCCGCATCCAAGCGGATATTTTTCTAATCCATCCATCTTGGATACTCCCGGGTAATCTGAATATTAGATAGGGGGAGTCTATGAAGTAGTTGAGACAGATCATAGAACCATATTTTGAGAAACTTACAGAGTTCATGTAGACAGACTCAGAGAATTCAATTAGCATAAGTTCAATATGACATATTGATAAGTTGAAAAAATTTCATAGGAAGAAGTCTATGATTGTATTTAGACAAAGATATCTTCAGCACAGGTTGTTCCAGACATGCAGAGTTTAGATTACAAATAGAGAAGACCAGTGGACACATTTGACATTTGATGATCAGTTGCAATAGTGAAGACTTTATAATAGTATACTGATAGATGGGTCAGCATTGTGGACAATTGAGTAGAAAATTTTTGGACAGTATGGACATAGATGGATTCATGAGATGCCTAGAAGTGGCTTAACAATTGGAATCGGTTGAAATCGGTTGCTCATAGAAAGGAAAGAAATGAAAGGTACAATAGAGCATGGAAAGAGAAATTGTTAGTAGAAGCTATATCATAAGAAGGATATTGTTGAACAATATGGGTCACATGGAAACAGATGGATTCGTAAGAACACTTAGCAGGTTTGGACAAATATACGACAGTGAATGAGAGCATGGATACATAGATTGATTCAGAGATTGCTTCATAGATTGGTTCAAAGAGTGGTTCGGAGATAAAGGAACACTATCACAATGGATGATAATGACACATGAATATTTGAATACTTATTATTGAATTCTTTTCATATATGTCAGTTGAATACACAAGGAAGAACCAATGGACAAAAAATCCAAAAAGGAAGTAGGTATAGGAAGCCCTACATGTCATCTACACGATATCTTGCAAAGAATTCAAGGGAGAGAAATAGAAGCAGGAAGACTGGTAGAAAGATCATTCAAAGAATTTTTCAGACAAAGAGGTAAGAATAGAGGTATGATTCCAAGATGAGAGACTTCTCAGATGCATGGATAGAAAATTATATGCTTGGATAGAGAGAACAGAGGCATGATTCTAGGGGGAGCATTGGTCACAGGGGAAGCATTAATGTTATGAATTCAATGTTGAATTAGAGTGATACCCTTTTTAAAAGGGGAATATATTATTCAGATGAAGGGAGAGAGAGTAATCAGAGGCTTAGAAACACATATAAATATCAAATACATTTAGACAAAGGGAGAAGCCCCAAGGAGAGTTTAGTCAGGGGGAGAAGCCCCAAAGGGAGATACCCTTTTCCATTGATGTCAAAGGGGGAGAAATAGAAACATTGATGAAGAGTATGAGAATGAATGTTATCATGACTAAGTGTTTCCATCAATGTTGGTTTTTCCATCAATGACAAAGGGGGAGATTGTCAGACATTTGGCTTAGGTTGATGGAAAATTGGTTTGGATGGTTGGTTATGTTAGCACCATCATTTTATCAGTTAGATTCATTCTTATTCGAGTCAGATTCCATGTGTCAAATCATATGAGTTCAGGTACCGAACAACAAATGGGTCAAAGTCAGCAAGTGGTCGGTTGGCCCTTGGAGTCGGGAAGGGATGTCAAAACCAAAACATGTGTAAGGGGTAAAGGTATTTTCCATAAGATTCGGGTCTTGTTAGAAGAGAAGGTATTACGTTCCTAAGGTCGAGGCAAGTTGTTAAATGGAAGTCACATCGGTAGGCGAAGTGACCATCATCAGCTCATTATGAAGTCAGAAAGAATGAAAAATCACGGCGCTCATATCACATATGCTCTGCAACTCTTATCAATTGTACTTCACACACTCTGAAGTGTACCCATCATGAGGATGTACTATGAAAATATTTAAACCTGCTTTGAAACCTCCAGTCACCATGGATTCAGTGTCCCCTGGCATGTTTTCATCTCTCGTCCAATCGATTATAAATTATGAGCGCTCTACATGTATTATGTTCACCAGCCAAGTTTACACACTACTTGTAATTCTTCTTGCAAGCCCATGTCAATTGAGATTACCACCTTTAGCTCAAGCCAAATCCACCGTGCGCAGAACTAATACGCGTTACACCATGACGACATCCCAAAACATAAGGAAAGGTGCACGAAGTGGTAGGAATGTTGGGCCCGAGCCTCAAATCTTGACGTTGGTCGACAAATATCTAGAGGTCAGAGCATATTTTGAGTAGGTCGGATGCATGACCTTTTGCAGAAAAATCAAAGGATTCAACATGAAATTAATGGAATTGTTCGCACTCAGGTTCGACGTTTCCCACGCAGTAATTACAGATGTCGCTTTCCAGGTGACAGAGGAAACTTTGTCAGCCGCGACAGAGATCCCTTCATGTGTTGAAAGGTGGTTTAATGGCATGCCTTTGGATGCGTGGTGCTACAAAGACTTCATCAAGTGAGATTGTTTAGGAGGGAAAGTCAAAATGGGCATTCGAAGTAAATATTTGTAGGGGCCCTTTCGAAAACTCCTAGAAGTAATTAGAAAATATTTCACCTGTGAGGGAAGGTTTGAAAGAATACATTTGCATCACATTAGATTTTTGATGCATTTCACAGAAAGGAGACCATTAAATCTGCCCATTTTATTGCACCAAAGCCTTCGAGAAATTGTAGACAGTGCCTGGGCTAAAGCAAATCAATCAAAGAGGAAAATATTGCATGTCTCACTGATTAAATTGTTGGTGGTTGAGGAGTTAAGAATATTGGGAAATAACTTGGATTCGTTTCTACTTACAGCGGGCATTCCCAACGATCCAAAAGGATATTTCCCTCTACCCGTAGAAAAGGTAACATCGCATCACGCGGAGGCTAAAATAGGAAAGGCTGTGGAGGAAGGAAAGACTTTGGAAGCCCTTTCCCCCTAACAGCTGATACCCCAAAGAAGGGGCAGGACAAGGAAGAACAAGGAATTCAGGGAGATCCAAGTCCCGAGTGAGCCGCACGCAAAGTCTATCGTGAAGGAGTTACTCATGCGTGTCATTCAACTGGAACCTGTTGAAGGCACAAGTCGATAAATCTGGGGTAGAAGGAGGAGGACAGACACTGAAGGAACATATGTTTGTGAGTCGTTGCAGCAGCTGAAGAATGTGCAACTCGCTATTGTTAAGCTATACCAAGAAAATAGAGAACTGAGGCAACAATTAGCAGCAAAGACCCTCGAAGCATCAAAATCACAAGGCTGTGAGGGAAATGAGACTTGTCTCAAGAGACAACTCAGGAAAGCGCATGATACATTCATACATCTACGTGAATCACAGATGATGTCGGAAGAAAGGAATTTGAAACACTTTAGGGAATGTGAATCGACCATGGAGAAAGTTCGCGCGGCTCTGGCCAGCATGCAGAAGAAGCTAAAAGGGAACACGGTTCTGCAAAGGCAAGTGATGAACCTGAAAGGGCACAATTGGTCTCTTAGGATAACGCTTCGAGTATTGAAACTACAGACGAGACCAAAAGCATGATCGACCAACTATGTTTTTTATCTTCTTAGACGTGGTGCAAACTTTGTTTCCCCATGTCCTTTTTTCCTACCAGGAGTTAGGGACTCTGAGAGATACCTGCACGGAAAAAATATGACACACAGCGATGGAATCCCATCCATTGCAAAGGACAGGTGTACATTAGACATTCGGCAGTTTGAAGAAAGGCTTTGTTCCCTAGCTAAGGTCATCATTTTGGAGGCACCTGCAATGGTCTGTAGTCACCTTCCACATGCTCACACCAGCAAATGATCGCGCAGCAGAGACCAAGGTCGTTACAATGTGTGGTAGGAGTCTGACAGAACACTTGATCGTCTATATTCCTTGTCAAAGGAAAGCATCGACACATCACTCTCTAACGATGAGATCTTGTTGATGACTGAACCGTCATGGAAAAGACGAGCGACTATGATGTGACCGAGTACAGTTAGTTTCTATTTTTAGCAAAGTTCCATTCGAATAGTCATCTGACAGAGAGTAGTCGAAACATATTTTCTAGGGATAGTAGTTAGAGAGCAGGGTAGCCCGAGTGGCACACCCTTGTATATATATTCCATCTTTTAAATGTAAGCCAAGTTGGTTGGAAAAATAGTGTAGACAGTGACTATTGAATGTATTTTTGATCTGATTGAAACTTAATGCAAAGGTCCTAAAGCTTTGATGAAAATATTCTAACTGTGACAGTTGGATGTATTGTATTCTCTCTTTGTGTATGTGCTTTCATGTTTTCTATATATTCACATCTATATTTTTTGTCTAAATTGGAATGTGATTTCGAATCTAGAATTCACCGTGCAGTGCTCTAGATTTGTGCCATTTAGACAAACCGTGTTTCTTCTAAGCAAACTCTAAATTCATCTCTAGCGGTTCTCTAAGTTGCTTCATGTTTTTTTCTCTTGCCATACATAACGATTTTTAACTGAAGATTGTTGCTCATTTAGCCTTTATCCTCTCAAGTTCATTCACTGAGTCATTTGTTTCTATTTTTTTCTTAAATCGACTCCATAGCCCAAGGTCTTTCTTTCTTTCACCAATAGAACCAGAAATATTGTTTAAAGGTGTTAAATCTAGTCGATATTTTAAATCCATATCATGTACAGAGACGAAGTCTCCAAAGAGAACCCTCTCCAGGTTCAAAAGGCTAGTTTCAGGCCTCGAAGTTGGTTTGTAGGTTGCCTCTTTCATTGTTTTCCTCAGCCGGATGAAGTTTATAGAGAGCTAACATTTTGGCACCATTGTCGAGGACAGAATTGAATAAATTTTCCCTGGGAGAATGACTAAAGCTATAGTTTTAACCCCTGAAGGTAACAGTGGGGCAAACATTTGTATTGGTTGAAACCTTTAACCTAGTGACTCCAATGAAAAATACTAGTACCACGTAGTAGCACCATTCAAAAAACCTGGCTCTGAATACCATTTGTACTAGAGCTAATCCTGACCCTAACCCTGTAGAGCCCATGTATGATCGACCAACTCTATTTTTTATCTTCTTAGACGTGGTGAAAACTTTGTTTCCCCATGTCCTTTTTTCCTACTGGGAGTTAGGGACTCTGAGAGATACCTGCACGGAAAAAATATGACGCGCAGCGATGGAATCCCATCCATTGCAAAGGACAGGTGTACATTAGACGTGCGACAGTTTGAAGAAAGGCATTGTTCCCTAGCTAAGGTCATCATTTTGGAGGCACCTGCAATGGTCTGTAGTCACCTTCCACATGCTCGCACCAGCAAATGATCGCGCAGCAGAGACCAAGGTCGTTACAATGTGTGGTAGGAGTCTGACAGAACACTTGATCGTCTAGATTCCCTGTCAAAGGAAAGCATCGACACATCACTCTCTAACGACGAGATCTTGTTGATGACTGAACCATCATGGAAAAGACGAGAAACTATGATGCGACCGAGTACATTTAGTTTCTATTTTTAGCAAAGTTCCATTCGAAGAGCCATCTGACAGAGAGTATTCAAAACCTAGTTTCTAGGGATAGTAGTTAGAGCGCAGAGTAGCTCGAGCAGCCCACCCTTGTCTATGTATTCCATGTTTTCAATGTAAGCCAGGTTGGTTGGAAAAATAGTGTAGACAGTGACTATTGAATGTATTTTTGATCCGATTGAGACTTAATGCAAAGGTCCTAAAGCTTTGATGAAAATATTCTAACAGTGACAGTTGGATGTATTGGGTTCTCTCTTTGTGTATGTGCTTTCCAGTGTTCTTTATATTCACGTCTATATTTTCTTTCTAAATCGGAACATGATTTTGAATCTAGAATTCACCAAGCAATGCTCTAGATTTGCACCATATAGACAAACCGTGTTTCTTCTAAGTGAACTCTGAATTCATCCCCAACGGTGCTCTGAGTTGCTTCATGTGATTTTTCTCTCACCATACATAACTATTTTTAACTTAAGATTGTTGCTCATTTAGCCTTTATCCTCTCGAATTCATTTACTGAGTCATTTGTTTCTATTGTTTTCTTAAATCGACTCCATAGCCCAAGGTCTTGCTTTCTTTCACCAATAGAACCATAAATATTGTTTAAAGGTGTTAAATCTAGCCGATATTTTAAATCCATATCATATATAGAGACGAAGTCTCTAGAGAGAACCCTCTCCAAGTTCGAAAGGCTAGTTTCGGGCCTCAAAGTTGGTTTCTAGGTTGCCTCTTTCATTTGTTTCCTCAGTCAGATGAAGTTTATAGAGAGCTAACATTTTGGCACCATTGTCGGGGACAGAATTGAATAAATTTTCCCTGGGAGAATGACTAAAGCTATAATTTTAACCCCTGAGGCTAACAGTGGGGCAAACATTTGTATTGGTTGAAACCTTTAACCTAGCGACTCCAATGAAAAATACTAGTACCACGTAGTAGCACCATTCAGAAAACCTGGCTTTGAATACCATTTATACCAGAGCTAATCCTGACCCTAAACCTGTAGAGCCCATGTATGATCCTGAGATACTTCTATGCAGGGTAAGGGAGAAAGCGCAAGACCCATTATATTACTTAGATAGAAATTTTTCCTTTCCTAAGGACGGAGCTCAAAGAATTGACGATCTCGACTTTGACACCTTGTTCGAACAAAATTTGTTTAGGTCTAAATCCAAAACCATCTTGGACCATATATTCCTTGACGAGGAAAGGTTTCGATCTCTAATCCCGCAAGATGCAAATCCCGCTCAGAACATCCTCCAAATCCTGAACCCTCCTCGACCAATAGCTGTCAGATTCACCCCCCATGTTTTTCTAGCCCAATTGCATGATTTTCCCCAAAACTACATCCAGAAGATCAAACTATATGATGTTGAAGGAAATGTATCCGCCCAAAAGCACCTGGATTTGTTCAACGATTTCATTGATTTAGAAGAGGTATACCATGCATATGTGAAAATGAGGTTGTTCATGCAGATTCTTTCGAGGGAGGTGAGAAAGTGGTTCAAATCCCTCCCAACAGCAAGTATTCAAGACTTCATCGTGTTTGAAATGTCTTTCATTGCTAGATGGGGAGAAAAAAAAAATCCTTTGCAGTTGTTGATGATGTTAGCGCTAGAAGTTCCTCTTGGACTGCTCAAGTGCAAGCCTATCACATCATGAATAAAAATGTTTGATTGGATAACTTGGGTTTTAGGAAACTTTGAGAATGGTAAAATTAATCAAGAAGGAAATGAAACCATTGGGCATGGAGTCCATGAAATACAACAATCTTGACTTAAAATCCTATGGGCAGTAAATCAGGTTGAATAAGACCTAAGATCAGTTATGAGATCAAATAAGTGTGAATGAAGAAATCAGGAAAACACAAAGAGTAGCTAAGGCTGAAAAGCAACCTGCTTTCAGTTGCTGCAGGAAGAATCTGTAATAGTTAGAAAACCTTTCCAACATCGCAGAATGAAAACGATGTGTATGTGGCAGTTGTTATAATAATCCTTATCACAACATCTTCAACACAAAATCTATTCACATAATCCTTATATAAACAAAAACACATCTAATAGAAGAAGATAGAATAAGTATGATAACACATAAAGAATAAAATATATGATCAAAAGTCTTACTCATCAGCTGAGATCTTTCATATAAAAAACTAAGACAAGTCTTTGAGTAAAACATCAAACTATCATGCCCTGCAGCTCATAATCATTTCTTGAGAACCTTACAACAGACCTCTCGGGTCTCTCCTCTCCTTTTTCCCCTAGATGTAGTCTTTTACATGTGCATATATAGAGTGAGATGCCATCAATCCTAAAGACTCGAGTCATAAACCTGCTTTCTAGAAATAGAAAGCTATTACAACAACTTGACACTTGTAGAAAATGAATTACTATTTCCTAGGAACTAGTCTTTAACATAATGACTCATGTAACCTACAATCTATATTCTTTGAAACTAGTTCAACAGAAAATAAATGCAAGTGAGAAGATGTTGGCTTCTCAAATAATCTCGAATAGCTACTGCCTGGAAAGCTAGAGAAATATGCCACCTATGGTCTTAGCTTTTCTCCACATCATCAGCCACTAACAAAAATGATAACTCGAGCTCCATGATTCCAGCTACCTATTGGTAGCATCATTTGGTAGCTCGCTGGGTTGCTCGATTTTGTAGTGCCTCCAGAAAATACTCATCACATCCATAGCGCAACCTCCAAAAATAGGCCTGCAGAATGGTTAGCGCCAAGCCTATGTAATTTATCCTCTGTGTAGATTTCTATAGCACCATACTGAAGCGTCCTGTAGAATTCGTGGCCTCCGTCATTACACTGCTCAGGAGATTTGGTAGCACACTGTGAAATTTACAGCGCCTAGGGGATTTGGTAGTGCACAGCGCCCAGGAGATTTGGCAGTGCACTGTGAAATTCACAGTGCCCAAGAGATTTGGTAGTGCACTGTGAAATTCACAGCGCCCAAAAGATTTGGTAGCGCTCTTCCTATGTAAAGATTGTACATTTTGTAGCACCATCCATTAAAATAATTGAGATAAAAAAGGAGAACGATTACTTATAGTTGTAGCAACCATCGAGAACTATAAACACTTCCCATGGGTGCTTGTGATGCTTGGCCCCTTATGAGAGTGTTGTCAATGCTTTTTCTTGATACTTGGCACTGTAAATTTTAATGTTGGTCTCTCTCTTAGTGCTTTGTGTATAACTTGATCGATATGTTGTCATTGACCTATGTGTTTGACTAGTGTTGTCTTGAGATGTCAATTAATTCTTGAACTTGGAGATTGGGCATAACCCAATATAATTTTAATTTTCTCCAAAAATAAATAAAATATCCCATAACAATTATAATCATTTTCCAAAATGAATAATGAAGGACTTATGCAAAGCTGAGGCAAATACCAATCTTGGCATTTTCAAATGAAAACAAAGAACTATAAGACAAACTTAGATCCATTGATAAGATCGAAGACTTAGTTTTAAGCCAAAATCCCAAATTTTCATTTAAAATTAAACGAAATGCTTCGGGAATTTCCAGTAACAATCAAGATTTGACATAGCCAAATATTGATACTAACATTGGCTCCAACTGGGATGGGTACCTCCCTGCGAGGCTCCAAGAACCTAGTAGTTCCAGTCGCCTTGTCCATTGGGCTATGGAGTCAACAGTCAACCATTTTCTGAACTCTCTCAAAACCTGCCTTTATTCACACAAACCGACTGCTATTTTTGCAAACTGAAGGAAAAAAAATTCTTGGGCAACGAGCTTATTTCCTACACTACCCTACTCTAACCATATCTGTAATTGGTTAGGTAAAGGTTGATTTCCATAATATCCATCCAAGCAATTTCAATACTGTAATAATCTCATCCATACCACCTATCAATAAATGATGTCTGAAATGTAATAGCAGTGATAAAAACTTGTTCAGGAAACCATATCCACCGGGAAACATTTGCAAGCTAAGGAAATATGAAAATTTCAAGTTCTCTGAAATGCATGATTCCATGAAGGTTGCCACTTGGTCTCTGAAACCTAGATCATAATCATGCTGGTCCATGAAAAACACCTGCTCAACCATGATTGATTCTCTGCTGGAAAATTGATGACCCTCTAATTCTATGGTGATCAGATCTTGATCATCCATCATTACAACTTCCTCTTTAGAATAGTGCTCAGGGGGTAATGATAAAGCAGTGTTTAGATGACAAGGATTATGATCAGCTAGAAACATGTAGTTGTCTATGCAATCATTGGTTACCACATGCTCAACCTGGTTTGAAAATTTATCATAAAATTTACATGCATACCTATCTTTAGAATATTCTACAAATGTTGAAGAATTCTGACCTGAATCTGAAATAAATTCACATGCTTGTTGTTGTTCCAAATCTTCTTCACATTCATTACCTTCCTTCTCAAAATCTGAGCCATACTAACATTCTGCTTGCTCATGTGCATGTATATTTTCAAAGTAAACCCGCTCTCGGATCCTCCTGGAAGCATGAATTTTCTCCTCCACCTCTTGAGCATCTTCAAACAAGCTCCTTAAGGATGAAGACTTCCTTTCTAACAAGATAAGGGAAAGCTCTGAATGTTGAGACATAACATAATATACCATGGCAGCAGTCTCTATAGGCCAGATATCCAAAGGCATATCATGACAAATGTTGTAGAACCTTCGATTGAAAATAGGAAAAGCTTCGTTCTCCTCTCTCTTCAAAGCATAAAAATCAGCGAGATATAAATCGAGATATTTGTTCTCACCCCAATGCTTTGAAAAATCATTAAACAGTTCGATCCAAGAACCAATAGAATCGGCTCTCAGACTCCTAGACCATATAGCAGCATCTCTGAACAAAGACTTAGAGAACAATCTCATGATCACATCATCATGAACAATCTCGAATTGCTCAACAAAATAATCAAAGGCCCCCAGATGACTCTCAGTTGTGACATGATCCTCTCTAGAAAACTGGGGAAGATACTCAAGGCAATCAAGAGGATAAGGATGAAGGAGATAGGGAAGCCTTAAAGGATTGAACATATTCATTCTAGTTTTAATTTGAAAAGAAGTGGGTTGATCATGAAAGGTAATAGGTTGATAGAAAGGTTCAGAAGTTAAGGAAAAAGGTAATGAACTCCTAGTAGGTTTTGAATCAATTTCAACCTCCACAAAGTCACAAGAATGATCTGATTCAGGAGAAATTGGAATGCAGAACTCATCTTTAGGAATAGGTTGTAATGAGGATATAGGATCAACATCAACAACATAAGGATGCAAGATTTCCTCTTCTAAGGTTGGATATACGAAGGTAGGTTGATGATCATAGGAATAAACAAAACAGAAAATAATCCTCTTGACATGTGAAGGGAAAATCATGAAAGAGCTAATAAAGAACAACAAAAGTTCATGTAGAAGACTAATGAACTGATACCTGGTCATCTTTCTCTCAACAGGATCCTCCCCAGTGGAGTCTTGGATTGTGGAGTCGACAGGTAGATGATTACAGTCAATTTTATGTATCCCTCTCTTGTCTACCATCAAGAGCTGGATCTATGTCATTCTTCCCAGGGAACTTTTCAATCTGCTCAAATATGTCCCCGACAACGGCACCAAAAATGTTAGCGCTAGAAGTTGCTCTTGGACTGCTCAAGTGAAAGCCTAGCACATCATGAATAAAAATGTTTGATTGGATAACTTGGGTTTTAGGAATCTTTGAGAATGGTAAAATTAATCAAGAAGGAAATGAAACCATTGGACATGGAGTCCATGAAATACAACAATCTTGACTTAAAATCCTATGGGTAGCAAATCAGGTCGAATAAGGCCCAAGATCAGTTCTGAGATCAAATAAGTGTGAATAAAGAAATCAAGAAAACACAAAGTGTATCTAAGGCTGAAAAGAAACCTTCTTTCAGTCGCTACATGAAGAATCGGTAATAGTTAGAAAACATTTCCAACATTGCAGAATGAAAAAGATGTGTATGTGGTAGCTGTTATAATAATACTTATCACAACATCTTTAGCACAAAATCTGTTCACATAATCCTTTTATAAACAAAAACACATATAATAGAAGAAGATAGAATAAGTATGATAAAACATAAAGAATAAACTATCTGATCAAAATTCTTACTCATCAGCTGAGATCTTTCACATAAAAAACTAAGACAAGTCTTTGAGGAAAACATCAAACTATCATGCCCTGTAGCTCATAATCATTTCTTGAGAACCTTACAACAGACCTCTCGGGTCTCTCCTCTCTTTTTTCCCCTAGATGTATTCTTTTACATGTGCATATATAGAGTGAGATGCCATCAATCCTAAAGGCTCGGGTCATAAACCTGCTTTCTAGACATAGAAAGTTGTTACAACAACTTGACACTTGTATAAAATGAATTACTATTTCCTAGGAACTAGTCTTTAACATAATGACTCATGTAAGATACAATCTATATTCCTGGAAACTATTTCAATAGAAAATAAATGCAAGTGAGAAGATGTTGTCTTCTCAAATAAGCTCGAATAGCTACTGCATGGAAAGCTGAAGAAATCTGCCACCTATGGTCTTAGCTTTTCTCCACATCATCAACCACTAACAAAAATGATAACTCAAGATCCATGATTCCAGGTACATGTTGGTAGCATCATTTGGTATCTTGCTGGGTAGCAATATTTTGTAGCGCCTCCACAAAATACTCAGTACATCCGTAGCGCAACCTCCAAAAATAGGCCTGTAGAATGGGTAGTGTCGAGCCTGTGTAATTTATCCTCTGTGTAAATTTCAGTAGCACCATACTGAAGTGTCCTGTAGAATTCGTGGCATCTGTCATTACACTTCTCATGAGATTTGGTAGCGCACTGTGAAATTTACAACGCCCAGGAGATTTGGTAGCACACTGTGAAATTCACAGTGCCCAAGAGATTTGGTAGTGCACTGTGAAATTCACAACGCCTAGGAGATTTGGTAGCACTCTTCCTGTGTAAAGACTGTACATTTCGTAGCACCATCCATAAAAATAATTGAGATAAAAAAGGAGAACGATTACTTATAGTTGTAGCAACCATCAAGAACTGTAAACACTTCCTATGGGTGTTTGTGATGTTTGGCCCATTATGAGAGTGTTGTCAATGCTTTTTCTTGACACTTGGCACCTTAAATTTGAATGTTGGTCTCTCTCTTGGTGATTTGTGTATAACTTCTTCGATATGTTGGCATTGAACTGTGTGTTTGACTAGTGTTGTCTTGAGATGTCGATTAATGCTTGAACTTGGAGATTGGGCATAACCCAATATAATTTTAATTTTCTCCAAAAATAAATAAAATATCCCATAACAATTATATTCATTTGCCAAAATGAATAATGAAGGACTTATGCAAAGCTGAGGCAAATACCAATCTTGGCATTTTCAAATGAAAACAAAGAACTATAAGCCAAACTTATATCCATTGATACGATCGAAGACTTAGTTTTAAGCCAAAATCCCAAATTTTCATTTAAAACTAAACGAAATGCTTCGGGAATTTCCAGTAACAATCAAGATTGGACATAGCCAAATATTGATACTAATAGACACAATACAACAATATGAAGAGAGAACGGGAGGAGACAGTGCAAGAGTTCTTGGCCCCTTTCATGAGGTTTTACAACTTGATTCCTGCAGAAGTCCAACTGCCTCCTAGAGGTGTGCAGCTATGATATGCCGAATCCTTTGACAATGATTTTGCCTTGTTGTTAAGGGAGAGAAGATCTACAAATTTAGACACCATGATGAGCGACACAATCAAAATCAAGGTAAAATTGATGGCTTCGAGAAAGATTAAACAAAACTTCAACAGAGGAGGGAGGAAACCCCAAGGGGATGCGTAACCATTGACTTCTCGACCCTCGGAGGACAAGTTCAACTTGATGATGAAAACAATGGATAAACTGATGGAAAGAATGTCCATGGGAAAAAAACCTGCCACCCGAGAAAAACATGACCCCCAGCCCAGGAATAAGAACCCTAGAAGAGGTCCAGTCCCGCAGATCAAGCATAAGGAACAAAGGGACTAGGGTGACTAGCAAATAAGGCCACCATTCCAGAACAATTACACAAACGAATATTTTGAACAGATGTTCGAAGATCAAATGCATTGTTGCGATGACAAGGAAACGCGTGTGTTCTTGACAAAGGGAGAACATGATCAATACATGAGCGAAAATGATGATATTATGTTGGAGACGGATGACACACTGTCTTGGGAAATGGAGGAATTCAAGAAGGGTTATCACAATGCCATCATGCAGTTTCAAAAGCAATACAACCTCAGGAGAAAAAAGGCGTCTACAGAGCCTCAGCTGAAAAATACCATAAGGGAGCCTCAATAGACGAATCACATAAGGAAAACTCCGGCAGATATCCCTTCCACAAGCTGACTGAAGCAAGACAACACCACCAAGGATGCGACGAAAAAGGAAAATTCAAAGGAGGAAGTTCCAAGGAGAGCGCCAGAAACAAGTCGGGAGACATGCGTCAAGGAGGTAGAAAAATTCTCTCCCCCTTTTAACTTTGAGAACAAAATGGCCAAGATTAAAATCTCTATCCCTTTCAATGAAATCATCAAGAAAGGAGAATATCGGGATTAGATTATTAAAATTCTAAAGATGGGGGGGACTCCCGACACTTTGAACATCCATGATGATCACCCTGCCATTTTGTTCGGTCCGCGCATGGAGGAGACGGGTGATTCTGAGGACGTTTCCCTGTTCTATCTCAATCTCAAAGTCCACAACATGACCTTGCATAACTCCATGATGGATTCGGGCATGTCGCACAATCTCATGCCCAAAGTGATCATGGACAAGTTGGGTTTTCACATCACCAATCCCTATAATGATCTTTTTTCTTTTGATTCAAGGAAAGTGAAATGTTTGGGTCTGATCAAAGATTTGGTTGTGTCACTGGCCAAAATCCCTTCTAAGAATCTAGTTATGGACGTGATCGTGGTCGATATACCCCCTAAATTTGGCATGTTGTTATCCAGGTCATGGGTCGTAAAATTGAAGGGAACTCTACAGATGGATATGTCATACGCCACCATTCTTGTCTTCAGCCAAGAGAGACGGTTATACATAGAAGTACTGTTGAAATATATGGTGAGTAGTAGAATGCAATCGAATAACCACCCTATCTACTACATTGACACTGAGATTGGTTCCTCCATATTTTACAATGACCAAAGCTTTGAAGAGGAAGAACCGAAAGTTTTCATGGTCGTCGATGGTAAAGCTGTGCGATGAGAATCAGAGTGCAAAGACCCAAGGAACCACGTGGAGAATGAGATGTGGAACATGAGTTTCGACGGAGCCTTCAATGAGGAATGGGCAGGGGTCAGTGTATGGATAATTCCTCCTAAGGTGGGCACAAAACTCTGCTCATACAATCTCACTTTCAAATGCACTAATAACATGGCTGAGTATGAGGTGTTGATTTTGGGCCTGAGAGTTTTGAAAGAATTGGGCACAAAGAAGATAGCGGTACATGGAGACTCCGAGCTCGTTATAAACCAAGTCAAAGGAATATACCAATCCAAGCAGCCGAGGCTGAGAGCATACAAAAACCTAGTGCTGAACCTCCTCGAAGAATTCTCGAAGTATAATTTATCAGCGATCTCGAGGGGGAAGAATCAAATTATGTCTACCTTGGCCACCTCGGCCTCAGTTTTCAAAATTTCCATTTTCCCCAACAGAAAGTATGAGATCGAAGTCAAACACAGGCTGATTGTGCCCGATAATATCAAGTATTGGAAGGTGTTTGAGGATGACAAACAAGTGGATATATTTATCTAAATGAGCGATGAGTTCGCTAATATAAACATTGATGATGAGTGTTGTTGTGACGAAGATGAAAGTGCAGATGCGCACAGTAATGATGACCCTTTCCAAAACTAGATAGCTGGGAGGGACATAATGCAGCTAAAGAATAATAGCATCCCAAAAGGATTAGTTCCGTTGGAAAAGTTGTTTGATGAAAACAATGTGGCTAGAAATCCCAAGAACATTGCAAACGAGGAGGATGTCGAGGATTGCAACATCAAGACCCATGAGAATCCAAAGATAATCAAATTGTCAAAAATGCTCAGTTTGGAAGTCAAACAGAACTACATCAAGCTCAGGAAGGATTTTCCTGACATTTTCGCTTGGAGTTATGATGTTTTGAAATTTTATGACACTAAATTGATTCAACACGTCATTCCTCTCAAAGAAGACCAAAAGCATTTCAAGAAAAATCTTAGATGGATAAATCCCATGCTTCTGCTGCTAATCGAAAAGGAGGTAAAGAAACTTTTTGAATCCAGAATCATTGTTTCTTTAAGGTTTTCGAAATGGGTTGTCAATTTGGTGCCTGTAAGGAAAAAGAGCAGCGAAATAAGAGAAATTTGAACAAAGTGTCCCTTGAGGAAAACTACCCACTCCTGAATATGGACTATATCCTACAAGAAGGTAGTTGGGTCCCAGAAGATGTCTATGTTGGATGGATTTTTAGGTTACAATAAGATCATGGTACACCCAGATGACCAGGAAAAGACATCTTTCACGACACCATGGGGGATGTTCATGTATGCCAAGATGAATTTTGACCTGATGAAAGCGGGAGATACCTTACAGAGGACGATGGATATAGAATTTGCCGAGGAAAAGGAGAGATTTATCATAATCTATCTTGATGACATCATAGTGTACTCCGACTCTGATGAACAACACCTTGGGCATCTGAAGAAGGTCTTCCAGAAGTGCAAGAAGTTCGGCATATCTTTGAATCCGAAAAAATCACATTTCGGAATGCAGGAAGCGAAACTGTTAGGGAACATCATCTGAAAGGAAGGTATAAAGATAGATCCCAATAGGGTAGAAGGAATCCTGAAAATCAACACTCTGCGTAGTAAGAAGGAGGTGCAATCCTTCCTGGGAAAGGTGAATTTCGTGAGAATATTTATCCCGAACTTGGAAAAAATTATAAAAAATATCACCAGCATGCTCAGAAAGGGGAACAAGATCAAATGGAACCCAAATCCAGGAAATCATTTGAAGATATCAAGGTAGCACTGACCAATGCTCCTGTATTGGCCAACACAGACTTCATGCAGGACTTCATCTTGTTCTCGTTCACCTTGGAGCATACCATTGTTGGTTTACTGTTACAGAAACACAATCAGAACTTTGAGAAGCCTATAGCCTACTTCAGCAGGACGTTGAGGGATTTTCCACTGAGGTATGACATTATGGAGAAACAAGTGTACAACTTAGTGAAATCCCTAAAGGAGTTCATAACCTACATACTACATTCCCACGTTATCGCTTACGTGCCCAACAACTCATTCAAAGACATCCTGACTTAGCCTGAACCTAAGGAAAGAAGAGGTGAGGAAATTAGAGTTAAGTGGATCGTGGCCATGCTGGAATACAACATTGAAATTAATCCCACAAAGTTGATCAATGGATAGGGCCTCGCAAAGTTGATGGTGCAATAGAACTGTGACGTTCTTGGAATCAACTTCACTGTGGATCTATCAGAGAATCCTGTGAAAGAAACAATCATGAAGGTATCTCAAAAGTTCAACGATTCACCTTGGTATATGGACATCATTTATCTGTTGAGGAATTTGCAAGCTCCTCTGGGGTTAAGTAAGACCAAGGCCATATTCTTAAAACTCAAAGCTACTAAATTCTGCATCTTGGATAACTCACTATATTGGAAAGATCCGGGAGGGATATTGTTGAGTTTCTTACTAGAATATGACATAGAATAGGCCATCAAAGAATTCCACAAAGGTGACTACGGAGGACATCACTGCTGGAAAACCACCATGCATAAAATTCTAAGAGAAGGTTACTATTGGCCCAACATCTTCGTAGATGTGTACAAATAATTTTCTAGTTTCCACGAGTGTCAGATTTTCGATGGAAGGAGAAAGCTACAACCCCTGTCGCTGAAACCGATCTCGGTCGAAGCTTCATTCATGCAATGGGGCCTAGAATTTATAAGAGAGATTCATCTGCCATCATCATCATAGCACATATGGATACTTACAACCACGTATTATTTCATGAAATGGATCGAAGCAATTCCAACTAAGCAGGCTCCTCACACGGTCATCATTCAGTTCCTGGAGACTAACATCCTGTCTAGGTTCGAGTGCCCTATCAATATAATCATAGATAACGTGGTCACATTTGAGTCCAAGAAAATGGAGAAGTTTTGAAATGATTACAATATAACCCTAGGACATTCTACAGTGTATTACCCACAAGGTAATGGGTTGGGAGAATCGTCTAATAAGAGATTAACCATGATCATTAAAATACTCTTGCAAGACAACAAGAAGGCATGGGATAAGAAAATTATTTACGCACTATGGGAAGACAGAGTCACTACCAAAAGTTCCATCTCCACGTCACCATTCCAAATTGTATATGGTGCGGATGCAATTTTCCCTATGTCACTAGGATTTCCCGTCAGGAAGTTGCTACAAAAGAAAGAGGTCGAGCCAAATGACACGTAGAGAAGGACAAATCAGTTGATTGGTGTGCATCATATGAGGGAGAAGGTCTACAACCGATCACAACTTTACCAGGATAGAATGAAGAAAACTTTTGATGAGCACTCTAAAGAGGATGAATTTCAGGTGGAGGATCTAGTGCTAAAGTGGGACGCGAGAAATGAAGATAAGGAAAAGCACGGAAAATTCGATCATCTTTGGACAGGCCCTTTTAGAATCTATGTGTATCATAGGAACAATGCATATCCGTTAGAAGAACTTAATGGAGAGTCCACTGGTTGGGGGCCTGTAAACGACAGGTTCCTCAAACAATATCTGGTGTAGTAAAGTTTGTTTAAGTCTCATGTCATTGTAAATAGTCATTTTATTTTTTGTTTTCAAAGAAAGCCTTTCGATTCAGTGTGTCAATAAAAAATTGAAGCTCAGAGTGAAGCCCCTGAGTTTATGTTGATTCTAGTCGAAACTGTGTCAAGAAGGTTTAGGTTGCATTTTTGTTTTCTCTTGTTTTAGATTCTGGAAGTCGAATAAGGCCCAATGGTCAAGAAATTGGTCTATTTTTCTTTTCCACCTCACTGGGAGGATAACAATCCTCGTTGGAGCTAGATGTTAGCCCCATCATTTTTTTAGTTAGATTCGGTCTTAGTCGAGTCAAATTCCATGTTTCAAAGAGTGTGATGTCAGGTACCGAACAACAAATGGGTTGAAGTCAGCAAGTGGCCGGTTGGCCCTTGGAGTCGGGAAGGGATGTCAGAACCAAAACATGTGTAAGGGGTAAAGTTATTTTTCCTAAGATTTGAGTCCTGTCAAAAGAGAAGGTATTACATGCCTAAGTTTGAGGCAAGTTGTTAAATGGAAGTCGCGTTGGTAGGTGAAGTAACCATCACCATCTCATTATGAAGTCGAAAAGAATGAAAAATCACAACGCTTGTATCACATATTGTCTGCAGCTCTTATCAGTTGTGCTTCACACACTCCAAAGTGTACTTGACATGCGGATATACTGCGAAAATATTCAAACCTTCTTTGAAACCTAAAGTCACCATGGATTCAGTGTCCCCTAGCACGTTTTCATCTCTTGCCCACCCGATTATAAATATCGAGTGCTCTGTATGTATTATGTTCACCGAGAAATTTTACGCATTGTCTGTAATTCTTCTCACAAGCCCAGGTCAATTGTGATTACCGCCTTTGGCACACACCAAATCCACCGCACGCAGAATGAATATGTGTTGCATCATGATGACATCCCAGAACATAAGGAAAGGTGCGTGAAGTGGCAAGAATGCTGGGCCCAAGCCTCAAAGCTTGACGTTGGTCAACGAAGATCTGGAGGTCAGAGCATCTTTTGAGCAGGTCGGATGCGTGACCTTTTGTAGAAAAATCCAAGGATTCAACATGAAATTAGCGAAACAGTTTGCACTCAGGTTCGACGGGTCCCACACGGTAATTGGAGGTGTCTCTTTCTAGGTGACAGAGGAAACTGTGTCGGCCATGACAGAGATCCCTTCATGCAATGAAAGGTGGTTTAAAGGCATGCCTTTGGACACGCGGGGCTGTGAATACTTCATCAAGCGAGACTGTTTAGGAGGGAAAGTCGAAATGGGCGTTCCAAGTAGATATTTGAAGGGGGGCTTTCAAAAACTCCTGGAAGTAATTAGGAAGTATTTCACCTGTGAGGGAAGGTTTGACATAATACATTCGCATCACATTATATTGTTGATGCATTTCACAAGAAGGAGGCCATTAAATCTGCCCTTTTTCTTGCACCAAAGCCTCTAAGAAATGGCAGACAGCGCCCGGGTTGAAGAAGATCAATCGAAGAGGAAAATATTGCATGTCTTGATGATTAAATTGTTGGTGGTTGAGGAGTTAAGGTGATTGGGAAATAAATGGGATTCTTTTCTACTTACAATGGGAATCCCCAATGATCCAAAAGGAGATTTCCCTCTACCCACGGAAAAGGTAACATCGCATTGCACGGAAGCTGAGACAGGAAAGGATTTAGAGGAAGGAAATACTTTGGAAGCCCTGTCCCCCCAATAGTCGATACCCCGGAAAAGGGGCGGGCCAAGGAAGAACAAGGAATCTGGGGAGACCCAAGTCCCGAGCGAGCCGCATGCAAATTCGACCACTGAGGAGTTACTCATGCACATCATTCAATTGGAACCTATCGAAGGTACAAGTAGAGAAAGTTGGGGCAGAAGGAGGAGGACAGACACTGAAGGCACGTATGTTCGTAAGTCATCACAGAAGTTGAATAACACACAGCTCACTATTGTTGAGCTATACCAGAAAAATAGAGAACTGAGACAACAGTTAGCAACAAAGACCCTCGAAGCATCAGCATCACAAGGTCGCGAGGGAAACATGACTTGGCTTAAGAGACATCTCAGGGAATCACAGGATATAATCATACACATGCATGAAGCATAAATGATGTTGAAAGAAAGGAATGTGAAACACTTTAGGGAATGTGAACTGACCATGGAGAAATTTCACGTAGCTCTAGCTAGTGCGAAAATTAAGCTGAAAGGGAACACGATTTGGCAAAGGTAAGTGATGAACCTGAAAAGTCACAAATGGTCTCTTAGGAGAACGCTTCGAGTATAAAAATTGCAAATGAGACCAGAAGCTTGATTGACCGACTTTGTTTTTTGTCTTCTCAAACGTGGCGCGGACTTTGTTTCCCCACGTCCTTTTTTCCTATCGGGAGTTAGGGACTCCAACAGACACCCATGCGGAAAACATACGATGTGCAATGATGGAATCTCATCCATTTCAAAGGACATGTGTATGTTAGACATTCAACAGTTTGAATAAAGACATTGTTCCCTAGCTGGGGTTATCATTTTGGAGTCACCTGCAATGGTCTGCAGTCACCCGCCACATGCACATACCAACAAACAATTGCACGACAGAGATCAAGGCCGTTACAATGTGTGGCAGGAGTCTGACAGAACACTCAATTGTCCATATGCCCTATCAAAGGAAAGCATCAACACATCACTCTCTAATGACGATATCTTGATGATGAATGAACTGTCGCGACAAAGACGAGTGACTATGATGTGACCTAGTACAGTTAGTTTCTATTTTTAGCAAAGTTCCATTCGAATAGTCATCTGACAAAGAGTAGTCGAAACATATTTTCTAGGGATAGTAGTTAGAGAGCAGGGTAGCCCGAGCGGCACACCCTTGTATATATATTTCATATTTTAAATGTAAACCAGGTTGGTTGGAAAAATAGTGTAGACAGTGACTATTGAATGTATTTTTGATCTGATTGAAACATAATGCAAAGGTCCTAAAGCTTTGATGAAAATATTCTAATTGTGACAGTTGGATGTATTGTATTCTCTCTTTGTGTATGTGCTTTCCTGTTTTCTATATATTCGCATCTATATTTTTTGTCTAAATTGGAATTTGATTTCGAATCTAGAATTCACCGCGCAGTGCTCTAGATTTGTGCCATTTAGACAAACCGTGTTTCTTCTAAGCAAACTCTGAATTCATCTCCAGCGGTTCTCTAAGTTGCTTCATGTTTTTTTCTCTCACCATACATAACAATTTTTAACTGAAGATTGTTGCTCATTTAGCCTTTATCCTCTCGAGTTCATTCACTGATTCATTTGTTTCTATCGTTTTCTTAAATTGACTCCATAGCCCAATTTCTTTCTTTCTTTCGCCAATAGAACCAGAAATATTGTTTAAAGGTGTTAAATCTAGCTGATAGTTTAAAGCCATATCCTGTACAGAGACGAAGTCTCTAGAGAGAGCCCTCTCTAGGTCTGAAAGGCTTTTTTCGGGCCTCAAAGTTGGTTTGTAGGTTGCCTCTGTCATCCATTTCCTCAGTCAAACGAAGTTTACAGAGCGCTAACAAGTTGTCATTGATGTCAACCCTTGGAGAGTGATATTGTAGATTGATATCAACCCTTAGATATTGATGTCAACCCTTGGAGAGTGATATTGTAGATTGATATCAACCCTTAGAGATTGATGTCAACCCTTGCAGAAGTCTGGTAGCACAGAGGTATGGGTAAGGGACCCAAGCTTGTTTGACATATAAAGGCATGAATATCAGTGAATATGTAGGTAAGACTATTAGACATGGATAGGACATGTCATTCCATTTCTAGTGATATGTAGAATGTCACATAACTCCTCACGTTTAGAGAGTTATGACCATGTGAAGTTGAAGAACCTTCATAAGTTATCTAGAAGCCCCTAGAAGGTCAAAGAAGTCAATTATTCTAGAAGCTCCTAGAAGAAGTGTACTAGTCAAATTGATGGTAACTAGGATTTAATCATGGGTATATTTGTTGCATTAAGAAAATAATTAAAAATAAATTAGTTGCAACAATAAGTTGTGAGTTTGGTAATTATGGAAAAGTACTTGTGATGAGAAGATTGAATAGTCAAAGTGGTTGACCAAGAAATAAATTAAATAATAAAGTGGTTGCAACAAGAAGTTAATTAAGGGAAAATAAGCTATGAATTGACTAATTATAGAAAATTTAGTTGGAACAAGAAGTTGTGAGTAAAGAGAAATTATTTAAATAATATAGTCAAAGTGGTTGCAAAGAAAAATTATTTAAATAATAAAGTGGTTGCAACAAGAATTGGTGAGTTTACTATTTATGGATAAGACAAAGTGGTTGCAAAATAAATTAATTAAATAATAAAGTTAGTTGCAACTAGAAGTGGAGAGATTATTGTTTGTGGATAAAGTGGTTGTAAGTGGAAAAGTGGTTAGAAGTGGGTTAGCCCTAGAAGAAGGAAGTTGGGTAAAGTTAGTTAGATGGTAACACCTTGAGGAAGCTACTTGGAGAGTATAAATAAGAGAACAAGGAACTCCCATTATCACCTACCCTACCTATTGAATATCATTGAATATCTATTTTTTGAAAGGTATATTGTGGGTACACATTGATACATCAAGTTACGCAAATCTGAGGTAGTTAAGGAGGCTTGACGATGAAAGTTTTGGAGTTGCAGAATTACAGGAAAAACCCTAGTTTTTGAGGTGTACGCAGGTTGTAGTGGAGGAAGGAGTGTACATAAGTGGGCTGAAGGAGAACAGGGCACTACATATGCAAGATGAAGAAGAACATGTCACATACAGTGGGAAAAGCCATGAAATATTGAGTAGATGAATATGTTAGGTCTCTAGAGGTAGAAAGAAATCTCCCAAGAAGGTCTACAATGATCAGGTACAACAGATATATCTACAGGTTCTGTAACATCCCGCTCTGGCGCACTGAGAAAACTTATTCTTTGAGGACACTTGCTCACAAGTGATCCAGACTTTTATGATGTTAAAACATTTACCCTTGATTATGATGCGTTATGATAGATGACATGATGTTTTACTGCTTGACGTAGACAAGTTATTTTGACTCAGTTTTATTGAGTGTGCAGGGTTTTTGGACCTTGAGGATGCAGAGGCATCGGTGGAACCCCCTTGGACTCCGGATTGAGTCAGGGAGTGTGCTATTGGGTTGATTTATTTACTGCGATATTTCATTGATTTGATGATATGATGTTGACATGTTCTGACATGATTTTTGGATGATGCAGGTTGACGATAGCTTGCCGACCAAACTCACATATGGAATAAAGGGGCCACACATGATTTCCAGAGAGGTTGAGGGAGAGGTGTGGACAGCAGCCCTGCCACAGCCTACTAGCACTCCCGCCGTGGCTCGAACTGTAGGTTAACGATTACCTAGTTCGAGAGGATCCACGATGCCGTGAGGG
>ML793042.1:281314-292860 GCA_009831015.1 Picea engelmannii
TCAATGTCTGGAACTTTTGGTTGTTTTTCACACTTTCATAGATTAACTAAATTAACTGAATAATATATGTAGTTCAATTAATTATTCATAAACATCTAAAACACAAACTGTATGAAGTAGATATAATATATTTATTTCTTTTATTTATTTATTTAACTTGTATGAATACATATAAAATCAATCATTTAATATCTTCAACTTCAACTGAATATGAGAGATCCAACTCTTTGATACAAGACCCATCTTGTAGTTCTTAGATCCAACTGAGAAATGAGGAATCCAACCCTCATAACAAGACCCAGCTTGTTGATCTCATATCCAACTGAGATGTGAGCAATCCAATCCTCATAACAAGACTCAGATTGTAAACATGAACCAACCTAATAGAATGAACTTCCATTCAATCCATTATATATACATATATATTTAATCCACCAAGACATGTTCTTCTCACCATTCTTTCTTGTTTATATAGTCTTCCAACTGGTGTGAATTTGAAACAATGTGTCCTTTTGGAATGAAACATTGTACCTCTTCATTTAAATTAATAATAACTTCTATTATTATTATTATTATTAATATTTTGTTAAAGAATTCAAATCCCTTGCAAACTATTTCAGAACCCATCACTATTTATTTTACTTGTTCTAGATTTGTATATCTGTAGACAAACTCTTCCTTCAAACCATTATTTTCAAATGACCGTGGGCTTGTTACTATTGACTTAATATCTATTTGTTCTTCCTCTATTATCATTCATACAATATCTTGAAAGGGCTAATTCGTCATCGTATATATGTTGATCAAACTTTTAAAGAGTCAATCACATGCATGGATCGACTTCATTATTTCGATCCCACACTTTCGCTATCTGGTGGATTTTACTATACCTGGAATGGGCAGGTGCTAGCTTGTGAATCCCCTTCATTTTTCATATGACCAAATGTTTTTGACCAACAACTAGATACATATGGTGCAAGGAGTTTTTTTATTTTTTAGCCTGTAGACACTTCATTTCACCAAGTGACCATATATCATGACCAAGTGTTAACCCAGTTGACCCTTTAGCTTATCGCCACTTTACATATGACCTTGACCTGTGATCAAGGGTGAATACATATGAGGTTTCACACAAATCAACGATCGGGACTTAATCTGCAGTTGAGTTGATGGTTTTCATTCTCTTTGTAACTTTGACGTTTCGGGACTCCATCATTTGCAGTCTTCTAATTCTCTCAGAGAAAATTATGTCGGAGTGTGTATCAACACTTCCCTTCTTAATAACCTTCACAAGTACAAGAGCTAGGACCATGGGATTATTTATTTAAGCGATGTTCCCGGTGCCTAATACCTTATGTGTTCGTAACTCATGACCAAGAGCTAGAACCTAGTCCTCCAGACTTCAACCTTTGGGCATTTTCTCCCTTACAAGCATCCAATATTCCTAAGTTTGAACTTCTCGAAGTGATTACCTCTCAAAATAGTTTATCCGATGGTTAACATGAATGCCGGATCCAAATCAATGGTCTAGCTTCAATCCTTACGTTATCCTTCCAATGGATTAATCCAACGACTATGACTTTAATCAAAGATTGATATGGACGACCATGATTTGTTTCGGAGTTTAAACTTGTGTGAGGGATAAATATTCTTCCAACCTCCAAAAAATAAATCGTGTGAGTCCCTTCTGTCCATGCATCATACGCACATCATTGTGGAGCTTGGAAGGGTGGTATTCCAAACCACTTTGGTTGACTTACGAAATAGATTATACTTGTTGATATGTATCTCGGATCGATGACTATGAATGAATCCCATCCTCGTCCTTTACACGTTCTTGATCAATGGTCAAGAATGACTTCGGCCTTCAGCACTTCGGGTAGTTGTTGGTAGTAGAAACTAGTTTTCCTCGAAGGACATACTCCCAGAGTGATGTATATTGCTGACATCACTGTTGATGTGGAATTGGCCAAGTGGCTACAACATGTCACTTAGATTTGTGACTTACGTATACCTAACATTCCAACTGGACATTAAAACCTGTCACCATCTAAATGTGCCACGTGTCCTTTCCGACTTGGTTTTGCTGACATGGACTATAATGTCGTGAGCTCTCAATGTGTGTGCCACATGTCTTACTTTGTGACTTCGGAGCTCCGGCCTTCAAGTGAACTCATATGTTCTAAACCCTTTTTCTCCAAAGTGGTCAGCACCAAAGTTGACCACAATTATACCCGCTTATCCTTATCCAACAGTCACCATGCATGTCCAAATCTAATGGCCCTCATTTACTTCAGAAATTTTGGGCTCTGACCTTCGGGTGAATTCATATTTTCTTGGCTTATTTTCTCCAGAGTGGTCAGATTCGGAGTTAACTATTGCTACGCAACCCTGATCTGATGGCTATCATTGATCCTGAAGTTCTCCTTAGATCCGACGACTTACTTTTATTTTGGAACTTCGACTTCGACTAAAATTCCTTCATGCAAATTTCCTTCAATCGATATTATCCGAAGTGGTCTATGTCAAGATGACCATGCGTACCTCATTTCCACTATCGATGGTCCATGACTCTTATTATTCGATCTGATGGTTTATATTTAATATATATCTCACAATCTAAATCATTCCCAAATATTCAATAGACGACCACGATTCTCCTCTTCTTTACGGTGATCTATGGTTGAGGATTATTTATCCCAATCTGATGGTTGGGATTTAATTCTCCCTAACCTCTAACGTCCCCTAGATATGACGGTCTTGATTTGTCCCAAAAAATACATCAGCGGATAGGATTCCTCCTCGATTATTTTGGATTTTTACTGTGGGGATTTCAATTCCGATAATGTTTCTGCAATTCTCTCTCCCTTCTGAGCTTCAATTAACGTTTCTTTCTTCTGATCTGTTCATCGTTATTTCTCCTGAGCTTGTAATAGTTGTTTGTACATTATTTTATGCATTGATATTTAGTCACTAACCCTCCTAAGATCTTAATTCTGTTTGCTTCGTTATTCCTTTTGTACATGGATTCTATGCATGCTACCTCTCCTGAGATTTAGAATCATAGTATCATTGTTGATCCTATCATGATCAACAGTGATCATGGATTTCTTCTACCACTAGGTGGTATTCCTCTACCCCAAGGTGATCTTCATTTTTCTCTGATTGTTGTACATGTTTGACTCATGTTTCCATCAATGACAACACACTATCAATACTGCCAACAATCTCCCCCTTTGTCATTGAGGGAAACATATTTGTAAAACAAATACTTTTGCTCCCCCTATCACTGATCTCATTTTCAGATTGGAGTTTTGACCTTTTACTTATACCAAATACTGATACCAATTTTTTTTATTGTTTTTCTCCCCCTTTGACATCAATGACAAAGAGTTTAATATTTTACTATTTTTCTTTCCCTGTGAATGTGCCAGTTGTTACCTCAATCTCTTGGGTTTTTTTGTTCAAATAGGTAGTCTTATTGATACCAATTTTGTAGTGATCAAATCTTTTAAACCTAATCAAAGACTTCCTCATTTGATGACCACATCAAATTCTCCACCTGAGTTTTTATTGTTTCATAGGGTTTTATTGTATTCTCCTTTGTCCTAAAGGACAAGGGTGTGAATCTCACTAATCTTTTGTTTCTTTATTCCTGTTGATATTCTGATATTTCACAAGAATACCACTAATCAACACCAATTAATTTAATTTCCAATTTTCAACCAATTTAATATCTTATTCATAGTCCTTTGACTCTAAAGAAACCAATTTCAACTTTTGTCCCTTAGAAGTAATATTGAATTGGTCCTTTCATCTGTTTTTTTTTTGTATTATTGCCTCAAATACTTAAAACATGATTTAGTTTGTCATGATACTTAGGCTATAATCCTCTTATAACCAGTTTGATGCACTACATATTATTAACCATGTTTTTCCTTCCTTTTATACATATTTTATGTTGAGGGGAAATTTAGTAGTTCATGAAAATAACATTGGAAAACTTCCAAGATTTTCACTACTCAATTCTTCTGGTTGATATGCTATTGAACATTCATCACTATTCTATGTAAGTGAAACTTCTTCATTTTTAGGTTCCAGATCATCTCTCTTGCTTTCTATTTCATATTTTCTTCTCCATACTTTTTCATGAGATATTTTGTTTGTAGGATCTTTCTTTTCTAGATTTTTTCTTTGAGACTTGTCATTTCTTCTTTTCTTCCAACCTTCATTATATTTTCTTCCTAACTTGTCTGAATTATCTCTAATGGTTTGACTCCTTGATTTTCTGCAGTTTTTGGATTTGTGACCAAACCTATCACAGTTGTAACATCTCATTGTATGAAAAAACTTTTTTGTGTGGCCAACATAATTGCATCTCCAACATCTCATTGAGTTATTGGACCTTCCTGATTTTTTCTTTTCAGGAATCTTGAATTCCAATTCTTTGTGACCAAAGTTATTACAAGAAAATCAATAACCATTGAAGGTGCTTCCATACTTGGGTCTGTTGTAACATGAGAAGTCTGTCTTTTGATATGTCTCTTTTTTTTTTACTTTTATAGCTTCCTTCCTTGACAAATTTCATGGTTTGTTTTAGGTTTGTGACTGTACCTTTTTCTTTTGAGGAGAATGATCCTTTATCATGTTTTTGAATGGTGCTCCATTTGCCACCTTCTTCTTTCTTATTGTATCCAAGACCAGTTTTGTCATCAGTTGGTCTTTGATTGTTCCAGATCATATCTAGGATAGCTGAGCTATTCTGGAATTTGACAATTGATTTTGTCTTTTCATTCTTCTTTTTGAGGTTGACAACTTCCATTTCCAGCATGTGACAGGTTTCTTCCTTTTTAGTCAATTGAATCTTCAAGGCTTCTTCTTTTTCCTTAGCTCCTTCAAGTTCAATCTTTAGATTGATGATTATTTCTTTTGTATCATCCAAGACTTCTGCGCATTTATTAGTTTTTTCATATGTTTTTAATTCTTCTATATCTCTTGTTAGATCAACAACTTCATTCTTCAATCTTTTGATTTCTTCCTTGTTTTCTAGCTGAATCCTTTTGAGGTTGATGGCTTCCAATTCCAACCTGTGGCATGATTCTTCCTTTTTAGTTAATTGGATCTTATGTTCTTCCTCATTTTTCTTAGCTTCTTCAATTTGAGTCATTAGAGTTGCATTAGTACTTTCATTTATCTTTTTGATGTTAATAATTTCCAATTCCAACATGTGACATGATTCTTCTCTTTCAATTAATTGGATCTTTTGGGCTTCTTCATTTTTCTTAGTTTCTTCAAGTTGAGTTTTTAGACATATGACAATTTCTTTTGTCTCTTCTAGTACTTATTTTCTTTTATTTGCATGTGTCCTTAATTCTTTCATTTCTTCTATTAGATTAGCAATTTCGGTCTTCAATATTTTGATTTCTTCTTCTTTGTTTTCTAGTTGAATATTTTGTTCATGCTCTTCATGGTTATAATGATCTAACTGTTGTAGTAGCAACATATCTTTCTTTTGAATTTTCTCCAACTCTTCAAAAGTGCACATAATTGTATATTCAAGCTAGTCAAGAACATCCTTAGTTACTTCAATATATAGACCATTTGTTGGTTCCATTCTAATCACTTTAAATGTAGTTATAACATCATTCTTAAAGTCTAATATTTTTTCTTTAGTGAATATTAAGGTATTCATCAATTCCTTGATGTACTAGTCATCTATGTTGATGACTGGGGTTTGCATCAATTCTTTGACGAAAGTGTCATCTTTTGTGTTTTGTTCTTTATTCTGATCAAAATTATCTTTATCTGTATTTTGTTCTTCAATTTGATTTGATTTCTATGTTTCTTTGTTTTGTTCTATAAACTGATTGGAATTCTCCATTCATTTTTTTGTTCTATATTTTGATAAGAATTCTCTAGCTAGAGCCATAACACTTTAGCAAAGGTGTAGTGTCCCATCTTTTCTTTGACTTGGTCTGACAGTCCATTCTGGATTGCCTTTAATTCTATTGAATTTTTTTTATTTGTTTGTTTTGCATATTTGGTTTTGTTCTTTGAGGTAGTTGAGTACCAAGGTTTAGATACTATTGAATCCCAAACTCCAGATCCTCTTGATTTTAGATACCGTTTTATTCCTTCCCTCCATGAAGAGTAGTTTGTTCCATCAAATAAGGGAGCTTCGTTTGTGGAGAGAGCCAGTTTTCCACCCATTTCTTCATAATATACCTTCTAGTGTTTAAACTGTGTTGAAGGCACCCGCTCTGATATCAATTGTTGAAATGTACACTTGACATTGAGAGGGAGGGGGGGTGAATCAGTTTCTGGAACTTTTGGTTGTTTTTCACACTTTCATAAATTAACTGAATAAGATATGCACTTAAATTAATTATTCATAAACATCTAAAACAAAAACTGTATGAAGTAGATATAATATCTTTCTTTTATTTATTTAACTTGTATTAATACATATAAAATAAATCATTTAATATATTCAACTTCAACTGAATATGAGAGATCCAACTCTCTGATACAAGACCCAACTTGTAGTTCTCAGATCCAACTGAGAAATGAGGAATCCAACCCTCATAACAAGACCCAACTTGCTGATCTCAAATCCAACTAAGATGTGAGGAATCCAATCCTAATAACAAGAATTGACTTGTAAACATGCACCAACCTGATAGAATGAACTTCCATTCAATCCATTATATATACATATATATTTAATCCACCAAGACACATTCTTCTTACCATTCTTTCTTGTTTATATAGTCTTCCAACTGGTGTGAATTTGAAACAATGTGTCCTTTTGGAATGAAACATTGTACCTCTTCATTTAAATTAATAATAACTTCTATTATTATTATTATTATTATTAATATTTTGTTAAAGAATTCAAATCCCTTGGAAATTGTTTCAGCATTTTAACCCATCACTGATTATTTTACTTGTTCTGGATTTGAATATTTGTAGATAGGCGCTTCCTTCAAACCATTCTTTTCAAATGACCATGGGCTCATTACTACAGACTTAATCTTTATTTGTTCTTCCTCTATTATTATTCATACAATATTGTGAAAGGGCTAATTCATCGTCATATATATGTTGATCAAACTTTTAAAGAGTCGATCACAAGCATGGATTGACTTCGTTATTTTGATCCCACACTTTCGCTATCTGGTGCATTTTCTTGTACCTGGAATGGACAGGTGTTATCTTGTGACTCCCCTTCATTTTTCATATGACCAAACTATTGTGACCAACAATTATATACATATGGTGCAGGGCTTGTTTTATGTTTTATACCACAGGAACTTCATTTCACCAAGTGACCATATATCATGACCAAGTGTTAACCCAGTTGACCATTTAGCTTATCACCACTTTACATATGACCTTGACCTGTGACCGAGGGTGAATACATATGAGGTTTCACACAAATCGATGGTCGAGACTTAATCTGCAGTTGAATGGACGGTTCTCGTTCTCTTCGAAACTTCAGCGTTTCAGGACTCTGCCTTTTGTAGTCTTCTAATTCTTCCGGAGAAAATTTTGTCGGAGTGTGTGTCAGCACTTCCCTGCTTAATAACCTTCATAAGTCCAGGAGCTAGGACCATGGGCTTATTAATTTAAGCAATGTTCTCGATGCCTCATACCTTACGTGCTCGTAACTCATGAACTGGTGCTGGAACCTAGTCCTTCGGACTTCGGCCTTCAGGCGTTTTCTCCCTTACAAGCATCCAATCTTCCGAAGTTTGAACTTCCCGAAGTGATTACCCCTCACAATAGTTGATCTGATGGTTAGCATGATTCTGGGAGCCAAATCAAAGGTTTAACTTCAATCCCTACGCTATCCTTCCACTAGCTTAATCCAACGGCTATGACTTTAATCAAAGGTTGATATGGACGGCCATGATTTTTTTGGAAGTTTAAACTTGTGCAAGGGATAAACGTTCTTCCAACCTCCGAAAAATCAACCACGTGAGTCCCTTCTATCCACACGTCACATGCACATCATTTTGGAGCTTGGAAGGGTGGTATTCAAAACCGATTTGGTTGAATTCTGAAATAGCTTATACTCATTGATCTATATCTCGGATTGATGGTTGTGAATGAATCCTATCCTCGTCCTTTACCCGTTCTTGATCGATGGCCGAGAATGACTTCGATGCTTCGGGTAGTTGCTGGTGGTAGAAACTGGTTTTCCCCGAAGGACATACTCCCGGAGTGACGTAGCTTGTTGATGTCACTGTTAATGTGGCATTGATCGAGTGGTTGCCACGTGTCACTTAGATTTGTGACTTACATATACCTAAAATTCCAACTGGACCTTGAAACTTGTCACCATATGAATGCGCCATGTGTCCTTGCCAACGTGGTTTTGTTGACGTGGACTATAATGACGTGGGCTCTCAATGTGTGTGCCACACGTCTTACTTCGTGACTTCGGGCCTCCGGTCTTTAGGTGAACTCATATGTTCTAAAACCTTTTTCGTCGAAATTTGGGGCTTCGGGTGAATTCATATGTTCTTGGCTTATTTTCCCCAGAGTGGTCAGCGTCAGAGTTGACTATTGCTACACAAACTTGATATGATGACTATTATTGATCTCAAACTGCTCCTTATATCTGACGAATTACTTTTATTTCGGAACTTCAGCTTTCGCTAAAATTCCTTCATGCAAATTTCCTTCGATCGATATTATTCAAAGTGGTAAATGTCAGGCTAACCATGCATACATCATTTCCACAGTTAACAGTCCATGACTCTTAGTAGTTGATCTGACTATCTAGATTTAATCTAGATCTCATGATCTAAATCATTCCCAAATCTTCAACAAATGGCCACGATTCTCCTCTTCTTTACGGTGATCTATGGTTGAGGATTATTTATCTTGATTTGATTGTTGGGATTTAATTCTTCCTAACCTCTAACTTCCCCTAGATCTGACGGTCCTGATTTGTCCTGAAAACTATATCAATGGACAATATTCCTCCTCGATTCTTTTGGAGTTTTACTGTGGGGATTTCAATTCCGATAGCATTTCTGCAATGCCCTCTCCCTTTTGAGCTTCAATTAATGTTTCTTGCTTCTGATCTTTTCATCGCTATTTCTCCCAAGCTTTTAATAATTGTTTGTCCATTATTTTATGCATTGATATTCAGTCACTAACCCTCATGAGCTCTTAATTACTTGTGCTTCATTATTCCCTCTGTACATGGAATCTCTTCATGCTACCTCTCCTGAGCTTTAGAATCATAGGATCATTGTTGATCCCATTGTGATCAACAGTGATCACAAATTGCTTCTACCACTATGTGATCTTCCTCTGCCCCAAGGTGGTCTTCCTTTTTCTTTGATTATTGTACATGTTTGACTCATGTTGCCATCAATGAAAACACACTATCAATAATGCCAACATAACTAACTACCTATGGGAGAAAAAAGCACCTACTTAGATTCCAATTGTTCAATGAATACCTCCTTCGTAAATCCTTACCCCAATGCTTTTTCTCCAAGTACTTCCTCCATAATCTTGCACTCACAAAGAGACTATGCTACAAGGAGGTATTTATAAATAACTAACTTTCAACTACTTAAACTACCAATTATTAGTATGTCAATGTTAAAGCAATAAGATGCATATAAAGATCATAAAAGTACACTCATGACAAAATATTGGACAAGAAAGAGAGTTATATTTATAAGTAAATAACAAATGACATATATAGAGATCAACTAAATACAATTGTGACACTACCCTAGGATCGATGTCTAGATTTCTCTATCTAGGCCACTAAAGAAGCCTCACACCTCCTGAAACATTGCTCTGATCAAGTCAAGGAAATAGAAGGAGTCTCTTCCTGATCAGGATAAAAGAGCCAGAATGTTGGAAATAAGGGTTTCCATAACTATAAGAGAGGAATTCTTAAAAACTTGGGAAGCGGCTTACAGACTTAGCAAAATTTTTCCATCATAATGATGTTATTTGGAATGCTTCCTCTCCTCTAACCCATGAAATCAATTTATACTCCAGAATTTTGGTTGGAGTAGTTGTGTATGGGCTGTAGGAGGTAAGGAACCAAAGAAACCCATGAACCCCACCCAAAAATTCACATTTTAATATTTTTTTGTGTCAAATAAATGCATACACATTTTGTAGAAGAGAAACAAGTGTATGAAAAATTGCTTACACATGTTGCAAGAGCATAGGGAGCATATGACTAAAAAAATTGAGGTTTTTAAGTATTTTGAAGAGGAATTAAGGGAGAGTTTGGTCTACAACTAGGGAAGGGATTTAACAATCAAGCCAACAACTGCATATATGATGTCAGGTGGAAAAATATGCTATAATATATTCCCCCCTAATGTGTAAGGTCGGAAGGGAAAATTATGCCCAAAATATGTTGTAAAATCCACGAGGTGAGTTTATAATGGACCTAGGCAAAGTGCAATGAACACCGGCCTAGAACAAAACCTACAGAAGAAAACAAGTGTGAGACTACTCTCTTCCAAAGGAAAGAATACCCATGCGCAAGAGTTATAAAATCATGGGTACCAAATCAAGTACATTGTAGATCCATGAAGTATGTGTATAAGCAATGATCATGGCCATGAAAATGACTACACAATGGATCCATGTCAAAAGATATCATAGTCGTGAATAGATACATAGTGGATCTATGTCTCAAAATCAGAGGAGGATATTTGGAATCAAGGAGATGAACAAATTAATCCTCCACAAGTACCAATGTCACAAAAATGAGTGGTACTATCCAATGCAACACGGGAAACAACATAAAAGAGGTGATGCTACTACAAACCCGAGGTCTTCAAAACAAACCACTAATGGCATGAGTCTACACCATGTGAATTGATATGTTGAAGTCGAACATAGTGAGACACTATTTTATTACTGGTCATTAATGTATGTCTTTAACAAACACAAGACAACCCAACGATAATGATAATGGGTGTCAAGGTACTTAGCACATTCTAGCAAGTGTGAATGAATGAGATAACATCAAACACTTGTATAATATATCAATCAGACAACAATGATGTATTTCCACTGTCAATAGCAAGGAAACCTTCCACTAATAACTGCAAACCCCAAGGTACTAAAAAGACTCTAGATCATGATCCCAAAGAAAATGAGCTAGAATCGATGGGAAGAGATTCACTCGAAGGAGGGAAAACATAATTCTAAGGATGGAAATTTATCTCAAACTGTAGAAACCTTGGCAAAATGTACTAGTTATTAATATGTAAACTCTACAATGTTTGGTGGTATTTTTCTAAAAATATCAAAATTTCTAAGGATTTTATATAATTTCTATAAAATTTGGGTTATTTCTTAGGTAAAAAAAATACTCTATAAAATTTGGGCGAATCATTATTAGAAAAAATGGAAATCGTGGAATCTTTCTTTGGGAAAAAGCATGGAAAAATAACCCATGGGAGATATATAGCCCTTAAAATTTTCTATGGAGGGAATTAAGGCATCCCCCATCATCCAACATGAAGAACAATAGAAGGCCAAATATT
>ML793042.1:299342-333227 GCA_009831015.1 Picea engelmannii
GTTGCCTCGAACTTGACACTTGTGAGCGCTGTGTTGTTCTGAACTCGGGCTTTGATCTCCTGTTCTCATATGAAATTTGAGTTCTCGGGCATTTGCAAATACAACCGGAAGTTGTGCAGGTCGAATCTTGAAACTATGCTCTATTCCATAATCTCCATTTGAATTCATTGCTCGAACCTCTTTGGCACCTGCACGTAGAGTTTGATGCTTAATCTTGCAATTGTTAGTCATGAGAACCCTTGCCGCTGTATAAAAACCTTGTATAATCTTAATGATGGCGATTGGTCTGTTATTTAAGCCTGTTGATATTTGACAGCAGAATGAAGAATGAGCTATAAGAGCTGTTGATATCTTAGCTCTTTCGCATGGCATTTGGCATTCAATCATTTAAAACCCTGGTAAGTAGCGTTTTTTATTACTGGGATATATCCCACATTTGCCGACAAAAGGGATCTATTTTGGTTTATATATGTCGAGGAAACCATAGGCCTTCCACGCGTCGAGAAAAGAATGCCCCCATAGGCTCCCTCGTGGCTTCGGTGCTTTGTTGTATTGAGATTGGGCCTTGGGCCCAACAATTTTATTCAAAATAATGAAGACCTATAATAGGCCTGACCGAAAAATTGCCTTGAAAGCCATTTTATTTTTGCCAAATCTGGTAAATATTTTTTCCCAAAATTCACATCTCTGGTATTGACGAGGCTGGTACCAACAAGCAATTACCCGTCGCTACCGAAACACCAAAATCTTTGGAGCGCTACCAAATCACCCACAAATTGATACGAAGATTTATAGGGTGTTAACAGAGGTGAAGACCATCCCATAGGGGATGCAAAGAGAGTGTTATAGGATGTTAAAAGGAAACTTGATAGACTCACTCGCCAAGTCTCGATGATACAATTAATCAAAGACCTCCCGAAGCAAATGTATCGACAAGTGGTTGGGGTACAATGTGATTGGATTCGACTCTTCTAGTGTCTCGCTAATGCCATAGTGTGGTATCAATAGATGCATGTAGGGGAAGGGCCCTAGGCTTAGACAATATGTGTTGGATAGTGCTAGCGTTATATATGTATATTAGCGTTATATATGTATATTCGGGGTTAGAGACCTGATTTTGTAAAGACAATCCACATTTTTGTACTTGATGAATATTGAAAAAATATAAACAAATTTTGCATTGAATTTTACTTATATTAATGTTATGTGCAATGAGTTTCTTATATACATGAATGCTTTTGATTTATGAATGAAAAAAATGCCAATCTAACATGTAATTCGCAAATGCATCTTTAACGATATTATGACTCATAGAAACGTGCATGTAAGTAATAAGATCAAAAGAACACTCCAGAAGACGTACCTGTAAGAAACATCAAAGAATAGTAGGGTCACAAACTCAGTGTTCTCCATTTAACTGAGACACAATTAGTTGGGAATATAGGTGAACTTCAAGGGATTGAATTCCATGTGAGAAGGCGTCTACAATAAATTCGATCACTATGCTATACTCAACCATATTATTGGTCACATGCCTAAGACAAGCACCTCCCAAAGTCACCAACTAACCCATGGGTGAATAAATCATTGAAGCGGTGGAAGAAAGCTTTCGAGTTGGATATGTAGCATTGTTTGTGAATCCTATAAATATAGTCAATTCCAGTGAGATATGCCAACCAAGAAGAAGCACAATAATAAAACACTAAACAAAAAGGAAACTAAACTAGTCCTAAATACTATTAATATACAACAATTACAAAAGAGTAGATGCCCGAGCATTGTTTCTCAAGCTTAGTACCTTTTGAGGTAGAGCTCATTTCCAGGCTTAGTCAACACATTCCCCTTGTGATCAACAAGTTCATAATAACCTTTCTTCAAAACATGCCTCACAATGTAAGGTATGTTCCACATCACATTAAAATTGCCTTCCACAAGAGAATATTTGTATTGGCCATAAACCAAAATAAGATCTCCTTCGAAAATGATCCTAGGGTGTACAGACTTGTCATGTTGGACTTTGAAATGCTTTTTATGTGCCTCATTCACCATGGAACCATGTTGATGTTTCTCATCAAGATGATCTAGGTGAACAAGACACACTTCTAAATCATACATGTCGGGAAGGAGCTCAATAACTATCTTCAATGAGGGGATTTCACATTCAATGGGAAGGACTACCTCAACTTCGTGAACGAGCTGAAAAAGAAAGAACTCTATGATCGTTTTTACTAAATTTTGATAAGCCTATAGCAATGGGTAAATAATTAAATGCCAATTGGACTTACTTGCATTGACCATTCGTTGGAGGATGGTATTGAGAGACTTATTTATAGCCTCTAATTGACCATTCACTTGCATATAGTAAAAAGACAAATGCTCATGTTTGAATCCCAAATTTAAATATAACTCTGATATCATTTTTTTTTGAAAGTGACTTCCATGATCAATGACAATCTCTCTTAGAACTTTGAACCTAGTAATTATCTGATTGAATATGAAAAGTGTGGAAGTCTCACCATTGCTGGAAAACGTGGGCATCGTCTTCGCCCACTTTGTAAATTAGTCAATGAGCATGATAATATATTTATGCCCACTAGTCAAAGCTATGTGGCATGTCATAAAATCCACCCACCGGTTGGTGAAGGGGTCTATGGTGATGACAGGAAACAACAAAACTGGGTGTGCATGCATCTTATGAGTAAAGAATTAACATGGATGACCCTTTTTGAAGGCTTCAATGCAATATTTAAATATCAAGGGAAAAAAGTATCTAACATGCATGATTTTTTGGGATTTTTCCAACTCAGTTAGATGACTACCACAACATCCACTATGAGATTCGTTTGGCACACTTTCCCCTTGTTCATGAGTCAAACAATGAAGAAGAGTGGAATCAACCCCTCGAAGATACAAGATGTTTATTATAATAAGGTAATCCTTCGCTTGATGGTGAATACGTCATCGCTCATCTCGCGAGTGGCTAAAAGAAAACTTTAGAGTATGGAGATACACAAGTATATCCCCATACATGTAGATTTTAACCTTGTACAATATTTACTGCAAACAAGTTTTCAGTAAAAGAACAAAAAAGATACAATGGCAAATACAAACATTACACAAAGATTTTTCCCATGGAAACCCAAACTGGGAAAACCAACATATTCTATATTCATTCATGGTGATACATTGTTTACAATACAATATACATATATGAGCCAACGACATCCAGAACCCTAACCCAATGACCTGGATTAGTCAACAACCCTAATTCCTTAACCGGAAATAGAAAAGCATCGACAAAAAACCATGTGCCGAAAAACCACCCAAAAATGTGACACATTTCCCGAGTAAAAACAATTTTCTCGGAAGCGCTGCCCATGCACCCCCCTGCGTGCCTGATGCAACACATACACTACTACTCGTGCAAATAATATAACACATACCCAACATTCTCCCACTTTTTGTTTTCTTTGTATACAGGGGGTTAGAGGGTTACATAATCAACAATCCAAGGCAACAATGCCCATGGATCCTCTACACCAAGAGAACTTCTCAGTGCTCACAGATTTTGTTAATGAATCTGCAACATTCTTCAAAGTGTCCACCTTCATCAACAATACTTTATTTTCTTCAACCATGTCTCTCAGAAAGTGATATTGTATATTAATATGCTTTGTCTTTGAATGATAAGTCGGGTTCTTTACCAGGAAAATTGCACTTTGGCTGTCACAATCTATCCTTACAGCTTGTTGTACCAACTCAATACTTGACCAAAATATTTGTAACCATAATGCTTCCTTACTTGCATGAGTGGCTGCCATGTATTCAATTTTTGTAGTTGAAAGTGCCACTACAACCTATCTTTTTCTCATCCAACTTATTGCTCCTCCAAACAGGTTAAACAGATACCCACTTGTAGATCTCCTATGATCCAGATCTCTAGCCTAGTCTGCATCCACAAAGCCATGTATATCCACCACTATGTCCAATCCCGGTCTTCCTTGGTAGCACAATCCATAGCTAGCAGTGCCACACAAATACATGAAAACCATTTTTACTGTTGTCCAATGCTCCTTCCCTACTTTTGACATATACCTACTCAAAACTCCCACTGCATGTGTGATATGAAAATAGAAGGCTGACTTGTTATGCTATGCAAGCACCCGCTACTTCATTAAAATAAACTTTACAGGACCTTGCTTCATGTGTATAAATATGCAAAATAAACTTATGTGTTAAGTTCATGCTTCTTTCTTTAGATATTCATGTGTGAGAATTGTTCTTTAAATGGTTAAATATGTGCTTGAAATGAAAACACAGCAACACAATTTGCAGCAAATAATCCATCAAGCTCACAACAAGAACAAGCTGATAAAGGAGTTCACCCCCCTCCGGGCTACATCTCCTTGAGCCTCCATCAATGGACTTGGCTCTCTGGGATTAATTAGTCAAAAGTTCTTTTACAAGATGCTGCTGAACTCCAATGGAAAAACAGATTGTACCATTAAGATCAAAACACATAAAAACACCAGAAATGACTAATAGAACTCTGAAAACGGATCATGGCTCATCCGGGCATGACCTCTTCTACATGTGGCCATAAGCTTCCCTAAGCTTCTCTTTGGAAAAAAAACCTGTAAAAGTCCTCAACAGCCTCTGAAACTTATCCCAATGTGTTCAGAGCATATCAATTAGCCAAAAATGATTATTCAATCACAGAAAACAAACATAGGCTCACCAAACCATGTCCTCGATCAATGAGGGCTTCAAGCTCCCTAGAGCTTGCTGAAACTTCAATGGTGAAAAACTTGCAGAAGAAGTCTTCAAATGGCCTTGAAAATAGCACCAATGGATCTAGCACATCCAAAAACCCCTAGCTAGGCTTTTACGGCACCTCAATCGGCCAAAAGATGAAGAAATTAGGCCTCCTCCATCTTCCTCCTTCAAGCTTTCTGAAACTGGTTCGCCAAAACGCACCTCTGTGTGCATGAACCAAGAACATGCTCCAAATTCGTGTTTAAACCTGGCACCGGGCGCAACCATGCCAACGGTGCAAACCGTAGAACGGTTAGGGCACCTCCAACCCCTAACCGTCTAGCTCTCGGGGTCATGGGTCATACGACCTCGGGCTTTGGCAAAAAGAGATAACGGTTTTAAAACCGTGCCAACCGACTCCCGCACTCCAACTCGGGGTCACATGCAATATATTAAAAATCGTGGCCATGTCAAAACCCGGGCACAAGTCATAACCGCGCCACGTTTTAACACATGGTAAAACTTTGGTTACATATATATCCGCGCCAATATTTAACACATGGTTTATACAATATATATAATGTAATGTAAATGCGCGCGCAATATATGTTAACACATAATAATCCACGGGCTACTCCGCGCGCAAATGGGTATACCATACGACATGGTCATATATAATATACACGCGACCATGGGCCGGGGCTAAGCCCTGGCCCGACCCCCCGCCCGATATACAATATGTTAAACATAAATATAATGTTTCCCAATCATATAATAAGAAACAATAATTGGCGTGTTGGTTGGCTAGACTTTGTTAAAACGTTGTATAGTCGGGAGGTCCGACGTTCGAATCCATCTGGCGACATACCAAACTTTTGTATGCAAACCCAATAACCAATAAACGAGGGGCACGTGGCGCCCCTGGATTGGGCCACGTGCCCTCATACCATTTGCTGTCAACAAGACACGTGTCGCTCCATGATTCGCCAACCATCAACCAATGAATGTGTGCCACATCATCGCCATGCATGCTGCTGACGTCATCCGACACATAGGATGTTGACGTCATCCTATGCCACGTGTCACCCTTCCAGTGGTGACACGTGTCACCTCCGAATTGGTCCAACCGTACGCCCAAAAGTCCAAAAATGCCTGACACGTGTCATCACCAGAAGCCGGCACGTGTCCTGTACGGAACTGCCACATGTCATGTACAAACTACCATGTATGTTGTACGGACCTGCCACATGTCCTGTACGGACTGTACGGACAGGTACAGTCAGCATCAAATTTTTTCCTGTTTGGCTTGGCGGACAGATCGCGATATCTTCTCCATACGGACTCCGTTTGAGAAAGTAAATATACCGTCGGAATCAGGAAGACGAGACGGACGCAATGGCACCTTTTTTGTCACAATCCGATCACTTTGAAAATTGAGAAAAATTTGATTCCCTGGTCCAGATTTTGATCACACCTTCCCACTGAAAAGCTTTTGGACCCACAAAAGCTTATCTGATTTCAAGTTATATCAAAATCTTTTTGACAATCACCTGAATACGTTGACATGCCCTGCACTGCAACTGGCTATGTCCTTCAACCACTGCTCTCTGGCTGCTGCTGACCCATTGCTCTCTCTGTGCTTGGAAGACTGCCAACCTTCCCACTAAGAATTGAGTCCCTCTTCGAACTCTTTGGCGTCAACAAAATCAACTCTCCAATGGCTGCAAAAACTTCCAGCGACATCTTGTCACAAGCCAAGAAAACATCAATCTTGAAAATAAATTATACAAGATTGAAAAATGATGCCAACAAAATATTTTGTTCTTCAAACAAACTGTCGCATCTCGTACTTTATCAAAGCACATGGCATTTTCCTGCATCTCGGTGTACACAAAATTGACTTACAAATCGACAAACACCATCGACTAAACACAAGTCGAACAACACGATCGACACAACATAGTCGTCAGAAAATCATCAACACCAATCAAAACTCATCTAAAACATCATATCGACCTTCCCATAAATGCACACATAACGCTGAAAAGTGCATTTACAATAGAAAAATGCAAACCTCACTTGGTCAAGAAATCCAACCATTTCTTACCAAGCCAACTCAACGGTGACTTTTTCTGTGGAACATCGTCCTCTTGTGAATCATCTGGACTCACATCGATGATGGAATCTCCTCTTCCATTCTTGTCAATATCCTTATCCAACTGCTTCTGAGGCTGTGGACGAATAGTTGGATGCAACGTCCAACATTGGTCAACAAGATGACCCCGCTTCTGATAGTGAGTGCAAACCTTTTGCATCCTCTTCTCACGATGCCTTTGCTTAGAAAGTTTCCTGAAATTGGCCAACCTTTTCCAACACTTTGCAACATGATGGTTATATAAACCGTAATATGTACATGGATCCTTTCTTCCATTTTTACATACATAATAAAAAACAACTGGATGATAAGCGGAATTATACCTGGAGCATTCACCTTTATCGCCGCTTTGAGGAGGTGAATCTGAAGAGTTACAAGCTCTCCTTTGAAGACCATCAACAATGTTCTTGTCCTCATTATTGTCACAACTACATTTGCATTCATCCTGAACACAAGCCTTGCATGCTGAAGGAATTGAACTTTCAACAAAAGTTCTTGAACTTTCATCTTTAAATCCTTCTTGAGGAGGTGAACTCGAAACAAAGTTTATGCTTGGAACCTTTCCCCTTGTCTCCTCAACTTTGGAATTTGCTCCATTCATTCGTTCATACCCAAGACCACAATACTTGGGTCTTTCTTCAACAACAATAGGCTCAACAATGCCTTGTGCATGTTTTCCCAAACCTTTACCTTCATAGCCCATTTTAAACAACAACTTGGACCCTATTCCTCTTGTGTGACTCTCAAAACCACCAAAACATTCATCTTTAGAGGAATTAGAATATAAACTAACATTGCATACCTTATGTTCATGCATGTAATTGGTAAGGGTTTCCTTTGCCTCATGGAGTTGAATCTCCATCTCATGCAACCTTTGCAAAAGCTGGTCTTTCTCTTGCTTCATGGCCATCAACTGCTCTTCAAGAACAATACACACATTCCTGTCTTCACACATCTCTTTCATTAAATCTCTCATAGTTAAAATTTCTTCTTTGTCAAAGAATGAAGATAATGAAAATGTATGTGAACTATTAATGCTTGAAGCTTCTGCCATCCTTGCAAACTTCAACACAAAAACTTGTACAAAAACCAATAGCTAAATCTCAAACTTTCAATGGAAAACACATGAGCAAAACAAACTATGCTCCGATACCACCTGATCTGAAAATAGAAGGCTGATTTGTTATGCTATGCAAGCACCCGCTACTTCATTAAAATAAACTTTACATGACCTTGCTTCACGTGTATAAATATGCAAAATAAACTTATGTGTTAAGTTCATGCTTCTTTCTTTAAATATTCATGTGTGAGAATTGTTCTTTAAATGGTTAAATATGTGCTTGAAATGAAAACACAACAATAGAATTTGCAGCAAATAATCCATCAAACTCACAACAAGAACACGCTGATAAAGGAGTTCACCCCCCTCCGGGCTACATCTCCTTGAGCCTCCATCAATGGACTTGGCTCTCTGGGATTAATTAGTCAAAAGTTCTTTTACAAGCTATTTCTCAACTCCAATGGAAAAATAGATTGTACCATTGAGATCAGAACACATAAAAACACCAGAAATGACTAATAGAACTCTGAAAACGGATCATGGCTCATCCGGGCATGACCTCTTCTACATGTGGCCATAAGCTTCCCTAAGCTTCTCTTTGGAAAAAACACCTGTAAAAGTCCTCAACAGCCTCTGAAACCTGTCCCAATGTGTTCAGAGCATATCAATTAGCCAAAAATGATTATTCAATCACAAAAAACAAACATAGGCTCACCAAACCATGTCCTCGATCAATGAGGGCTTCAAGCTCCCTAGAGCTCGCTGAAACTTCAATGGAGAAAAAACTTGTAGAAGAAGTCTTCAAATGGCCTTGAAAATAGCACCAATGGATCCAGCACATCCAAAAACCCCTAGCTGGGCTTTTACCGCACCTCAATCAGCCAAAAGATGAAGAAATTAGGCCTCCTCCATCTTCCTCCTTCAAGCTTTCTGAAACTGGTTCGCCAAAACGCACCTCTGTGTGCATGAACCAAGAACACGCTCCAAATTTGTGTTTAAACCTGGCACCGGGTGCAACCGTGCCAACGGTGCAAACCGTAGAACAGTTAGGGCGCCTCCAGCCCCTAACCGTCTAGCTCTCGGGCACATGGGTCATACGACCTCGGGCTTTGGCAAAAAGAGCTGACGGTTTTAAAACTGTGCCAACCAACTCCCGCGCTCCAACTCGGGGTCACATGCAATATATTAAAAACCGTGGCCATGTCAAAACTCGGGCGCAAGTCATAACCGTGCCACATTTTAACACATGGTAAAACTTTGGTTACATATACATCTGCGCCAATATTTAACACATGGTTTATACAATATATATAATGTAATGTAAATGCGCGCGCAATATATGTTAACACATAATAATCCACGGGCTACTCCGTGCGCAAATGGGTATACCATACGACATGGTCATATATAATATACACGCGACCACGGGCCGGGGCTAAGCCCCGGCCCGACCCCCCGCCCGATATACAATATGTTAAACATAAATATAATGTTTCCCAATCATATAATAAGAAACAATAATTGGCGCATTGGTTGGCTAGACTTTGTTAAAACATTGCATAGTTGGGAGGTCCGACGTTCGAATCCATCCGGCAACATACCAAACTTTTGTATGCAAACCCAATAACCAATAAACGAGGGACACATGGCGCCCCTGGATTGGGCCACGTTCCCTCATACCATTTGCTGTCAACAAGACACGTGTCGCTCCATGATTCGCCAACCATCAACCAATGAATGTGTGCCACATCATCGCTACGCATGCTGCTGACATCATCCGACACGTAGGATGCTGACGTCATCCTGTGCCACGTGTCACCCTTCCAGTGGTGACATGTGTCACCTCCGAATTGGTCCAACCGTACACCAAAAAGTCCAAAAATGCCTAACACGTTTCATCACCAGAAGATGCCACATGTTCTGTACGGACCTGCCACATGTCCTATACGGACTACCATGTATGCTATACGGACCTTCCATGTGTCCTGTATGGACTGTACGGACAGGTACAGTGAGCATCAAATTTTTCCCTGTTTGGCTTGGCGTACAGATCGCGATATCTTCTCCATACGAACTCCGTTTGAGAAAGTAAATATATCGTTGGAATCAGGAAGACGAGACGGACGCAATGACACCATTTTCGTCGCAATCCGAGCACTTTGAAAATTGAGCAAAATTTGATTCCCTGGTCCAGATTTTGATCAATGTGCAATGTCCGGTCTAGTGCAGACCATTGCATACATCAAACTGCCAACAACACTCTCATATGGAACACGAGACATGTCCTCCTCCTCCTCTTCCTGTGTCTTGGGACATTGTTCCGCAGATAACTTTACACCAACAAGAATACGAACCTTGACTGGTTTACATTCCTGCATATTAAACCTATGCAATATTGTCTCAACATATTTTCTCCGATTTAACCAGAGTTTCATCTTTTTCCGGTCTCTTTTAATTTCCATGCCCAAAATGAAATTTGAAGCACCGAGATCCTTCATGTCAAATTTAGAGGACAACTGAGTTTTCACATCCTGGATAATCTCCTTGTTGTTTCCTATCAGCAACATGTCATCCACATACAAGACCAAATAAATCAAATGATCATCAATTAATTTAAAGTACACATAGTGATCCTCTTTGCTTCTTGTGAAGCCAAGTCCCAGCATATAAGTGTCAAATTTTTGATACCACACCCTTGGTGATTGTTTTAAGCCATACAGAGACTTTTTCAGCTTGCATACCAACTCCTTTTTTCCCTTCATATCATAACCGTCTGGTTGTTTCATATAGATTTCTTCTTCCAGATCCCCATGTAGGAATGTTGTCTTCACATGGATCCATATATGCATAACCTTCTGGTTGTTTGTCATTTGTTTCCATATAATTTTGAGGGAAAATAATCTAATTGTTACTTTGCATTACCACAAGGATCACTAACCAATTGGAATGAATTTGAAACTGCATTCATGAAGAAATTTGGTGAAGATAAAACCCCAACAACATTAGTGTTAGAATTGTCTAGGATTAGAATGAACTCAAAGGAAAAAATCAAAGATTTCTAACACTGATGAATAAAATTCCAGAAGATTCTAGGCCTGCCACCAATTTAATCATTGGATTTTCACTACAAGGAAAATACCTTGTAGTGGAGGTTATAGTGGAGGTTATTAGTGTTACAAAATTGGAAAAAATTGTCAAAAAAAACCTCTTCTAAAACATTTGTTTTTGGTAGCAGAGATTGTAACGGAACTTCATTATAACTAAAAAAATATGGGTGACCAAAGGTTTTGGTGGATGCTTTTCTAGGTGGTGCGCTTCATAGTGTATACACACTAGTGCACTCTCAAAATTAAAGCACCGATGCTTACATTTCATCAAAAGCATCAGGGAAGTCAAAACAATATTGGGGCACTGATGTTCTTCTAAATGGTAATGCAACGATGCTTTAATAATAACAATGCACCGGTCAAATATATGGTACCATGCACCAGTGCGTTACAATACAAACCCGACCGGTGCATGAAATTTAGAATGCATCGATGTGGAACTCTAATACAGAAGCATTGGTGCACCGTTTTAATTAAACACACCAGAAGGCCAATTTTTATTATTATAATTGTTGTTGTTAAAATAGTATTACGATCCTTGTTGGTTCATTATATCACAACACTGATTCTTTTTAGCATTAAACACACCGGTGTTCATTTTCTCTTTTTAGAAACATCGACTTGTGATAGTGCAATTATCATTATTTTTTAATTCCATTGTTCATAAAAAATTGACATATATCTTAGAATAGTATTCATATAAATTAAATTTGAGTAGTGCATTTGGATATGATGTTTGGATTAATTTTTTATATCATTGGATTTCACATCTCTTCATTATAATATTTAATAAACGATGTAACATTTCACAGTGACATTGGAAAACACAATAGAATAAAATAAAATGTATTCTATTATATATGAATAAGAGGCTCTTTGTCATACAAAATTGGACACTTATTGGTAACCCCTATTATTTCAACTGGGACACTATGTCCATTATGTTAAACAAAATGTCTGATGTCTACAAACAATTATTTAAAAAATACAATTACTTGCATTGATATCCAAATATATTGATCATCATTTTTCGTTGGAACTTTTGTCAGTGCTCGAGCTACTTCCATGACTTGGGTTATTTGGCTGAATATTTTGTTGATTGCTTCGATTGTTTTCCTCTTCTTCAAGTTCCATCTACAAAAATAAAAATGAAGTGTAATGAATGTATCGACATTGGTGAGAATAATGAAAATTGAAATAAATAATATACATGAATGTAAATTGAAAAGTGACGCACCATAGAAAGAATTGAGTCATGAATGATACACATTCTTTCAAAACCAAATCTCGTGTCTTTTGTCAACAACTCTTCTTTTGACACATTTCCATACTTTGTTTCCTGCAAGTTTTATACCCCATAATAAATCATAGATTTAATATAAAGGATTTTTTTCGTTCCATTAATTATAAAATGAGAGAAGTACAACAACATAGATACTTATAGATTCCACAATTAATTTTTGATATTCCAACATATACTCACAACCCATACTTAACCCAATGTCAATCAATTCTTTCAATGGATCTTCTTTGTATGTTAGCACCTGCTTGAAGACATTCAAGGATGGTTGTTGTAAAACAACTTAAAATAGACAAAAATGAAATCTTAAGTTATTATAAGGAAATAACAATTACTCACAAACTTTGCTATCAACCATTTTCTTCCTTGTCATCCGGTTTTATGTGTTGAATGGGTCTCATTTTGTTTTCTTTTCTGCAATAAAATACTTGAAAATTAATATATAATGCTAAATTATTTATTTATATGTACCTAATAGAAAAATTCAACGATTTCATACATTTGAAGCACGTTGTTGTTGAGATGGCTCCTCCTGTGATGCAATTATGTTAATTTCTTTGACCATCTCCTTGTATATTTTTTTGGACATTCCTACTGGCATATTTAAATATCATCTTGTTGATCCTTTGAGATTTTCATAATCTTTATGAAAAAGTAATATGACAATAAACTATTTTTAAATTGATATATGAAAACTAAATATAACAAAATTGATATTAATAAAGGAATGTTTTGTATTGATATATACATATTCTAGAAAAACATTTTTAGGAATATTACTTTTTGAATGATTCTTTTTGTTGTTGTATGTTTTTTCTATTGCAAGCCTGACAGGTCTCATTGACCATTGCTTTGGAAACACTTCATCTAGTTTAGATATAACCTAGTTATTGGAATCACTGGATTGATTTATGTATTGTAGGTGGAAAGTATGTTATACGTATATACCCCCCCAAATTTCTTTAACTCTAGCACCACTCCAGATGAGCCAAGGACCAATTCATCATCATTTACATCTTCTATAATTTTTATTTTCTTAGGACGACATTCCATTCCTTTGTTATTGGTCCATGTATAACATGAAACATATGTGAATTAATAGATTGTTTGAAATATGTTATCTAATATTCTTAAGCATATTATTAATGAAAATTCAAAAAAGAACTCATATTGAATAGTATTTTTTCTTTCACCTGATTCTTCCTTTTGCAATTTTTCCACCAATATTTTACACTCTTCTACACTTAGATCACAAATAATATTATCAAGCTTCCTCATTTTGTGGCTATGCATAATGCGCACTAAGCAATACATATTAGTTAAACTTACATATAGTTCAAACCTATTAATTTTATATAGAATTTACAAAGAACTTTCATTTTTTATTTTTTTGGATTTGCTACCATTTTGTTGATCAAAAGTTTTGTTATTTGAACTATTCTCACACATTTTTTTATCAATATACAACATGCACTGTTCAATACAGAAGCTATTAAATATATTTTATAAATAAATCACATAATTTTCATCTAAAAAAAAATATGGTTTCCAGTGTGCTTTAATAATATGAAAGCATTAGTGCGTTTGATATAGAAAACACATGGATAGGAAAAATTATTTTTTAAAAATACTTTAAATTACAACGATGTGATATGTATCGATAACAACACCGCACCTAGAGTAAAAAATGAAAAACAAAAAAATACCATGAACGAAAAAAATAACTGAAAAAAATTACACACCGATGAACGATTTTTTTTTAAAATTATGTTACAGCATTTCCAGTGCACTTTATTAGTAAGCTCACTGGTGCATTATAGTCAAATCAGCACACTGATAACCAAAAATCATTTAAAAAAAATGTGACAGGGCCAATAGGGTTTGAATCCGATGCAATAAGGGGTCTCCTTGCATCACATGCTAAACACCTTATATATAGAAACACAAACCCATTAAATCTAAAATGCCTAAAATGAAAATCCCTAATTGTGAAGTGATAGAGGAAGCTAAACCCTAAGGTGAAATTTTTTAGTCACATAAGCAAGAAGAAGCAAGGGTTTAAGGTAAGTATGGAATTTTTTAAATTTTTTTTGAATTTTAAATAAATCTTAATAGGGATACAAATTGTAAAAAAAATTATTATTAAAATCAACATTAAAATTTAAAATTTTTACTATGCAGGCTTTTGAGTGAATCACAAAACCCTTCAAATTATGATCTTCTAAATAGTTTTGTTGCTCCAAAAGGGTTTTGAGTGAATCACCATACCCTTCAAATTTTGATCTTCTGAATAATTATGTTGTTCCAAAGTATTATGTTGCTCCACAGTGCTCCCTGGTATCTCTTTCTTGCAAATCTCTCCCCTGTAATTTTTGGCAAAATAATAAAAGATTGAATATCTTAATATTGTTTAAAGGATTTTATGAAAACGGTTTTGAGTGAATCACCATACCCTCAAATTCCAATCTTCTGAGTAATTATGTTGTTCCAAAGTATTTTGTTGCTCCATAGTGCTTCTTGGTATGTCTCTTTTGCAAATCTCTTCCCTATAAATTTTGGAAAAATAATGAAATAGTGAATAGATTCTTACTATTTAAAGGATTTTATGAAATAAGATTTTCGAAAAATAAATTCCTACTCATTTTTCAATTGTAAAAAAACAAAGTCGTGCTTTTTTTTTTATAAAGTTTTTTGAAACACTGGTGCGTTTATTAATATAACACATGAGTGCATTTGTTTATACAAAACAACGATGCACTAAATATTTTTGGAGCATCGATATCATATAATTCTTTTTTATTTATATGAAATATTGAGAACTGGTGTGGTTAGTAATTAAATGCCTCGATGCTTTATATTTTTATAGACACACCAATGCATTTTGTTTAAATAAGTGCACTGTTATGATTTAAAAGTTATATGAATTTTTATTTGCAAACAAAATAGTATATTCATTTTAAATTATCTTTTAGGATGCCTTCACATGACTTGCAGTACTTCATAGTATACATTTTTTTCTTAAAGTTTCCTTATTCTTAAAAATGTATTGCTAATTTTGTTCAAATGCAAGGAGAAAAGATTATAATATCAAATGACCAATTCTTCAAATTCCATCCCATTCCATATTGCCGAAAGTCGATCACAGAGTTCTCCCTTTCAATCTACAATAAGTTCATATTTTATTTATATTTCGATTATCTAATTGATTTTTTTTTATCCATGTCAATCTGGATAAAAATGTATCCAAATTTGCATGATCTTGATTTAGAATCAAGTTCAGATGCATAAAATACTACACCAGTTCAAAAATGTCAGAAGCTCTTATCAAGATCAACATATCACAAGAAACTGGTATATAAAAATGGACAATTGTTTTACCCTGCCAATTTTAACATGCCATCTTCCAACCACAATCTTGGGTCAGGAATTGTAATAATTGTTTGGTATAATGTAATTTGAACAAACCAATTGCATTGTGCTTACTAATATCATCGATATACTAATGTTCAATATTTTTGAAATTAAGATTTTGATTATGAGAGACCTACCTATCATCTTCCATTGCACCCCACTACAATGTCAAATCGAGAGAAGACTCCAATAAGAGCACAACTCGGAGAGGAAGCATACCAAGAATGGTTGAATCAACCACCTATTCAATTCCCACTATGTATAGATTCACCAATTAGGAATGACTACAACAATAGTAGTTCTTCACAAGTTGGCAATGGAGTCAATCAAATAGAGGTTGGTATGGGTGATTATTTATAGGATACAACTTCCATGGAGACAATGTTGTTAGATGCATTCTAGAACGGTGAGCTAGGGGACGATTCTCATATCATTGATACCATTTTCGAAAGTCTGAAATATGCTTCCACCACCCCTCTCTTTGGACCTAGCTAGTCAAAGTCTACCCAGCTAGGGACAACAATGTTATTGTACAACTTGAAAGCAAAGTTTGGCATGTCAAACTCATGTTTCTCAACAATATTGAGGTAATTTACCATCAAGCCCCTTATATTTTGAGAAATATTGTCACACAATCAACATTAAAAATGGTCAATTTTATGAACGTTAAATGACATTGTACATTTATGTTGACCACTATCTGCAGTTTATTCAAAGATAAGGTTCTTCTGAGTGATAATGTATTTCCTGATAGCTATGAAGAGGAAAAGAAGATGTTGAAAATGTTGGGTGTTGAATACATATCATATCATGAATGTCTAAATGATTGTATTTTATATAGAGGAGAATATGAAGGCAAAGAGATATGTTCAAAATGTGGGCATGACAGGTACCATAAATCAAATAAAAAGGGTAAATCACATGGTCCTCTTCATAAGATATTGAGGCATGTGTCTATAATCTCAAGGATTCAAAGGATGTTTCGTTGCAAAGGATTAGCTATGTTGTAGGAATGACATGCCTCGCACAAAAGTGAGTCAGGAGTTATGTGAATCCCAACAGATTAAATAGCCATGAAGCATATAGAGGATATATGACCTGAAAAATTCAAGGATGAAGTACGAAGTCTACGAATCAACATAGGCATGGATGACGTCAACCCATATTCCCTCTAAAACACCAACAATTCTATTTGGTCTATAGTAGTGATCAATAAAAATATCCCCCATGGTTTTCCATGAAGAATGAACATCTTATGTTGGCTCTTATAGTCCCTGGTAGAGACAAGTGAAGAATATGGATGTCTACCTACAACCAATTGTAGATAGGGATAATTTTAGGGGCTAAATTTTTACCATGGGATAATTTTACATGTTTTTTTCTCAAAAAAGATTCCCCATTCTAAAAATGATTCGCCCAAATTCTATAGGATAAACAAAATTTACCTTAAAAATCACCAAAATTTTATACTAACTATATAAAATCCTTAGAAATTTGAATATTTTTACAAAATCATTTCCAAACATTTTATAGTTAGCATATTAAGAACTAGTAAGATTCGCCAAGGTTTCTACATTTTAAAATAAATTTCCATTCTTAAAATTATCCTTGTTGGTAGATGAATTGAAGGAATTATGGGAAGGGATACATGTATACGATGTATCAAGACCCATCACAACAGAGAGGAGTTTTACATTGTATGACATATGCGATTACACCACATATGATTATCTAGGTTTAGGAGTTTTCTTTGGTAAATTACATGTTTATTGATTTGTTTATGTTAAAAATCAAATTAAAAAGTACCTAGGCAAGTGTTTCTCATCACCTAGGCACCTAAGGAATGAGAAAGTGCCTAATGTGGACCCTAGTCGTTTAATTTGTGAGATGCAAATTAAAAGGTGACTTTATGACTTTAGTGAGGGGTGAGTGAAGAGACACTCAATCTCATCCACTCATCTAATCCAATCTCAATCGTTGGATTAAGAGACTCCTCACCTACCACCATGAGGTCGACTAGGGTAGGAGGGCACACCCTAGCTAGGGTTGATTCATTTTTCATTGTGAATAGAGAAAGAGAGAGGTCAAGCTTGAGGAAGGAGACAACATTTGCAGAGCTAGAGCATGCATCCCAAGGTAGCTAGCTAGCATGTTTTTCAAGGTAGAGTTCAACATTTACCAGTACAGATTTCAAGAGGCCGTACATCCATTTTCATGCACAAAAATTGAGGGAGACACAAGTTAAAGTTTTGAGGAGGTTGGAATGCATTCCAAGGCTTCCATACAAGCATTTACTTGCACAGAAATCGAGGCCTCTGTTGGCATTAATTTCTGGGTGAAATTATGTACAGTCCGTACAAATTTGGCATGAATTTTGAGGGCCACACAGTCTAGTTTTTGGGCATAATTTTCGAGGAGAAGAGGCATAGATTTTGCGGAGTTGTTCCTATTGCATATTTCATACAGTCTTAGCATAAATTTAGCACAAGAATCGAGATAGTCCGTACAACATTTATTGTTGGGACAACCATACAGTTGTACGGATTTCTGGCACAAAAATCGAGGAGCATTTCCAGGACTGTTCAGAAGGATTTTTTTGCTGAAGAAAGTCTGAGATAAGTTTGTGTAATTTCTAAAGATGAATATGCTATAAATGAAATTTCTCTGAAGGTCACAAATATTAAAATCCCTCTCTCACTGGTTTTCCCCTTGTGGGTTTTTCCAGGGTCGCTATTAGACCAAAAATCTTTGTGTTGTTTTCTGAGTTTATGTGTTGCTGATATATTTTATTTCTACATTAAAACGATGTTCATAACCCTCATGTTTTAGTTCTGAAAATTTATTTTAAGCCGAGTTTAATTGACTGTCATAAATCTGGGTTTGGGAATTAAACATTGGCTGAAAAATTAGTGAGACTAAAACTGGGTTGGGGTCTGAAATTTTACATGGTATCAGAGTTGAGTTAAAGAGAAGAAAAAATATTTCAGCAAGTCATAAAATTGGGACAACAGTCACTTCACCGGACTGAACTTTGAATTTTTCATTTTCAGCAGAAAGGGGTGAATGGCTACAGGTTTGAGAGTTGATGAGAAACTTGATGAGGCAACAAAATTTGGTGCTTGGAAGGAGAGGATGATATTGCTATTGCAAGAAAATGAGTTGTGGGACATTGTTGAAAATGCCACAACACATCTTGTGGTTGTACCTACTGATGCTACTCTTCTTGCAGCACACACTAAGAAGAGTATCAAGGCTAAGAGAATTATTCTTGATGCCATCAAGGACCATTTGATTCCTCACTTGACGGGGAAGACAAATTCCTATGAGATGTGGGAGTCTTTGACGAAGTTGTACCATAGTACAAATGAAAACCAGAAGATGGTTTTGAGGGAAAAACTAAAGAGCATTAAAATGACCAAGGCTGAAAATGTGGTCACATATTTTACCAGGTTGACACAGGTGAGAGATGAGTTTGGAGCTGTGGGGGAGGCCATAGTTGACAATGAGCTTGTGAGGACAACATTGAATGGATTTTCCAAACAATGGGTTGTTTTTGTTGAGGGCATTGTGACTAGGGAGAAGCTTCCCAATTGGGAACGTCTCTGGGATGACTTTGTTCAGGAAGAGACCCAGAGAGGTTATGTACATGGGAGTTCATCTACAGGTCATGATGAGGAGAATGTGGCTCTTTCTTCTAACAACAAGAAGAAATTCAAGAAGGTTCCTAAGGGAGGAAACAAACCAAAGGGTGAAGGGAAGAAGAACATAAGAAGGGAAGAAGGACATGAGCAAAGTCAAGTGCTTTGTATGCCACAAGTTTGGGCACTATGCAGGTCAGTTTTCGAACAAGAAGAAGATAAAAACAAGAACTCCATCATTGGTGGAGGAGTTCTCTGCCGAGCTTGATAAGGAGTTTTCCTTAGTTGTGTGTCTTTCCACGAGGACCACTCATTTAGATATGTGGTATATTGATAGTGGTGCCTCTTGCCATATGACAGGGGTTCGTGAGCACTTGACAGATCTTACACAAATTAGTGATGTTGAGGTAGTTCTTGGAGATGACTGGGTGGTCAAGGCAGTTGGTTGTGGGACTGTATCATTTTAGAGGGAGTCTTTGCCTCCCATGTTGTTGAGAGAGGTCCTATATGTTTTGGGCTTGAAGAAGAACTTAGTATCAGTTTTTTCTATTGAGGAGAGGGGCTATGAGGTCTTGTTTCATGATGGGTAGGTGCTCCTTTTCCCCAAGGGGTCCAGTATCACTTCGACCAAAGTGATTGGGACTCAACATGAAAATCTATACAATCTCATGTTTCAGCCAACAAGAGCATTGTTTTATTCTACCAACAACAGTGACCTATGTGAGCTATGGCACAAGAGGATGACACATTTGCACCATGGGGCTTTGAGGGTATTGAGGGAGATTGTAACCGACGTTCCAAATTTCAGTACAGAGCACCAAGAGTTGTGAAAGGGGTGTGCTTTGGGAAAGTACACCAAGATTTATTTTCCTAGCAGTGACAGTAGAGAAGCAAGTATCCTTGATCTTATTCATTCATATGTATGTGGCTCGATGTCTTTGGCATCATTGACTAGTTGTCTATACTATGTTATATTCATTGATGACTTATCATGAAAGTCTTGGATTTTCTTCATGAAGACCAAAGGATAGGTCTTCAGTCAGTTCCAAGAGTTCAAAGCTCTTGTGGAGAACCAGTCAGAGAAGAAAATTAGAGTTTTGAGGATAGACAAAGGGGGTGAGTATACCTCCAAGGAGTTCATGGAATTTTGTTCAAGAGAGGGCATCGGGAGAGAGTTGACTGTTCCTTACAACCCAAAACAGAATGGGGTTGATGAGAGGAAGAACATGGCCATAGTTGGGGCTATGAGAGCCATGCTACATGATCAGGGGTTGCCACTATTTATTTGGGTTGAGGCATGCTACACTGCAGTTTATCTGCGGAACAAGAGTCCACACAGGGTAGCGGGGAGCATGACTCATGAGAAGGCTTTTTATGGGAAGAATCCCGAGGTGGGGCACTTTTGGATTTTTTGGTGCATCACATATTCATATGTCCCTTTTGAGAATAGGAAAAAGCTAGAACCCACGACAGAGAGAGGGATATTTGTTGGGTATAGCTTTAAAGTCTTTCCATATATATCTTCCTTCCTTGAGGAAGATTGTCTTGAGGAGGGATGTGATATTTGAAGAGGATGGAGCCTTTAAGAATTCATGAGGGACAGAGAGGGGTGAGCAGTCATCACCTCAAATTCAGGTGAGTCCGCAACATACTTCAGTGACACAGAGTTTGGTGCCACCATTTTCGGTGATGACTGGTCCATAGGTGATAGGGCCACATATGTCAGGTTGGCAGGTTAACAGTCCATAGGGTTCAAGATCGAGTACTCCAGAGTCTACTTCAGGATCACAATATTCAGGAGATGGGGTTGAGCAGGGAGAGTCCCCTCCATGGGAAACTACTTCAGAGAGGAAGAAGCCGAAGTGGCTTCAAGATACTTTGAGGGAGGCACAGGGTTCAGTGGGGAATTCCAAGCAGGTTGTGAGGGAGAGTGAACCTCCCGAGAGGTTTTGCAGCTACATCGCTATGGTGAGAAGTATTTAGGAGTCTGAGCCTTCCACTTTTGAGGAGGATACTGGTAGACAGGTTTGGAGAGATTCCATGATGGAAGAGTACAATTCCATCACAAAGAATGATGTCTGGGAAGTTGTTCCTAGACCTGAGGGGAAGTCAGTGGTGACTTCCAGGTGGCTCTATAAACTCAAGCATGCTACAGTTGGAAACATTGAGAAGTACAAAGCTTTCTTTGTGGCTCGAGGGCTCTCACAGGTTGAGGGAGTTGATTATGATGAGACCTTTGCACCGGTTGCTAGATATACCTCGATCGGGGCAGTGATTTCCATTGCATCAGAGATGGGTTGGAAGATCCACTAGATGGATGTGAAGACCACATTTATGAATGGTCTTATACAAGAGGAGGTGTATATTGAGTAGCCATTGGGCTTTGAGGTGCATGGGAGAGAGTCTCATGTGTGTAGAATGAAGAAGGCATTATATGGGTTGAAACAAGCTCCCATAGCTTGGTATTCGAGGATTGATGCCTATTTGTAGCAGTTGGGATTTGAGAAGAGTGAGGTGGATCCCAGCCTATACTTCATTGTGGTTGGAGAGGATCCTCTCATTCTCTTTCTATATGTGGATGATATTTTCATTACAGGGGCATAGAGACTCATCACTAGCTACAAGGAGAGCCTTTCTTTAGAGTTTGAGATGACTGATATTGGACTGATGCACTATTTTTGGGGATTGGAGGTTTGACAGGAGCCTGGACACATCTTCCTGGGACATGGGAAATATTTTTGTGACATTTTGAGGATATTTCAGATGGAGGATTATAGGCCCATGACCACACCCATGATTACCAACTAGAAGAAGATTCATGCTTCTAAGTCACAATTCGTGGATTCCACTTTATATTGTCAGTTGATCGGGTCATTGATGTATTTGGTCAATACCAGGCCATATATTTGTTTTGTTGTCAACACTCTCAGTCAGTTCATGGTGGAGCCTAGGAGAGTGCACTGGGTGGTAGCAAAACATGTGCTCAGGTATTTTTGTGGTACGGTAGATTATGGTTTGGACTATCAGAGAGGAGATGGAGTTTGTCTGGTTGGCTATACAGATTCAGATTGGGCATGATGTGCCAGTGACAGGAAGAGTACTTCAGGGTGTTGTTTCAGATTGGGCTCAATAGTTTTGTCTTGGTTCAGTCGAAAGCAAAAGTCAGTGGCATTGCGTTCTGCAGAGGCTGAGTATATGGTTTCCAGTTAGGCTAGTTGTGAGGCCCTTTGGCTTCGCAATTTGTTGGTGAGATTGTTTGTTGTGCAGTTGAGGTCTACCTTGATTTACTGTGATAATCAAAGTTGCATTAAACTCTTGGAGAATCTAGCTTTTCATGACAGGTCTAAGCATATCGATATTCGTTATCACTTCATCCGTGACTATGTTTAAAGAGGAGCAGTGGAGCTACAATACATATCTACAGAGGAGCAGGTTGCAGACATACTCACCAAAGCATTGGGCATAGGCAAGTTTGTATTTTTTAGGGACAAGCTTGGAGTGGTGAGTAACACTTTCCTCGGTAAGAGGGAGTGTTAAAAATCAAATTAAAAAGTAACTAGGCAAGTGTTTCTCATCACCTAAGCGCCTAAGGAGTGGGAAAGTGCCTAATGTGGACCCTAGTCATTTAATTTGTGAGATGCAAATTAAAAGGTGACTTTATGAATTTAGTGAGGGGGTGAGTGAAGAGACACTCTATCTCATCCACTCATCTAATCCAATCTCAACTGTTGGATTAAGGGACTCTTCACTTACCACCATGAGGTCGACTAGGGTAGGAGGGCACACCCTAGCTAGGGCTGATTCATTTTTCATTGTGAAGAGAGAAAGAGTGAGGTCGATCTTGCAGAAGGAGGAAACATTTGTAGAGCTAGAGAACGCATCCCAAGGAAGCTAGCTAGCATGTTTTCCAAGGCAGGGTTCAACTTTTAATGCAGTCTGTACAATACAGATTTCAATAGGACGTACAACCATTTTCATGCATAGAAATCGAGGGAGATAGCAGTTAAAATTCTGAGGCAGTTGGCATGTATTACAAGGATTCCATACAAGAATTTACTTGCATAGAAATCAAGGCATCGACTGGCATTAATTTCTGGATGAAATTCCGTATAGATTTGGCATGAATTTCGAGGGTCGTACAGTCTAGTTTTTGGGCACAGTTTTTGAGGAGAAGAGACATGGATTTCGAGGAGTTGTTCCTGCTTCATATTTCGTACAGTCTTAGTATAGATTTGGAACAATAATTGAGACATTTTGTACAACATTTATTGCTGGTACAACCATACAGTTGTACGAATTTATGGCACAAAAATCGAGCAGCATTTCCAGGACTGTTCAGAAGGAGTTTTTTGCAGAAGAAAGTCTGAGATAAGTTTGTTTAATTTCTGAAGATGAATATGCTGTAAATGAAATTTATCTAAAGCTTACAAATAATAAAATCCCTCTCTCAGTGGTTTTCCCCTTGTGGGTTTTTCCAAGGTCGTTGTTAGACCAAAAATCTTTGTGTTATTTTCCGAGTTTATGTGCTACTGATACATTTTATTTCTTCATTAAAATGATGTTCGGAATCCTCATGTTTCAGTTATGAAAATTTATTTTAAGTTGAGTTTAATTGACTGTCATAAATCTGGGTTTGGGCATTAAACATTGTCTGAAAAATCAGTGAGACTGAAACTGGGTTGGGGTTTGACCTTTTACATTTTATATACGTAACAATATTTTTTGGCATATTTAATTCGTTTTGATTGTTCTGATCTTCAATGCTATTGTGCTCTGTATACATTAATAATTTTACAGTTCTTGTAACAAAAGGGAATTATGGATGTAAATGTTGTAGACCTTCTCTAAAGGCTAGGTGGTCTAACCACCTATAAAATCTAGTGTATGATTTCTCCAGGTTATTCCTCCCAGAACAACACCCTTACAAAATAGCAACATCGACTTTCAATGGTAAACTAGAGAGAACCCAAAGTCCTATAATAATGACACCAGGAGAATGGCTTAGAGCATATGAGAGAGAGAAGGAGAAGAAGATTACAAAAAATTTCAATTCAAATGGGGAGCCTATGTTGAATGATCCAAAATTCTTCGACACCTATGTTGATAAATTGCCCATTGGTCGGGTTATTAAACACATGACACTGTGATATTTTTTACTTTTTATAGGTGCATTTGTTCACATCTATGTGGACATATGGACATCATTTTCACACAGAGGATGTCGATGATGGACACATGAAACAAGACTATGGAGTGTAATTCAAGTTCAACCAATCTAGTCATGCTAGACACCACGATATAAACCTAATATGGGGAAAGTTAGGTTACATTGGAAATATACAAGAGATCATTCGAGTTTATTTCTCTTCTTTCCAATGTGTTACTTTTAGGTGCAAGTGGTGGGACACCTTTGATCAGAATAATGTAAAGTAATATCACGATAGTGGGATGATATGTATCAACTCTAGAAAGATGTGGGATTAAGCTAAGGAGCCTTATGTTTTCCCAAAACCCTACAACCAAGTGTTTTTCTACCCAGATGTGTTGGATAGGGATTGGTGGTTCGTATTAAGACACGATCCTAGATCAAAACATATTTTTGAGAACAACAATGTTATCATGCCAAGCGACGAAGATAATTAGGGTGATGACAACAAAGAGTGATGTACATGTTTTATTTCATCATTTATACTGTTGTTAAATATTTTTGTTATCTTTATTTCACTAATTATATTGTTTTTTATTCATCTTGTGATGGAGGAAATGGAAAGTCAATTATAACAAATCTTTGAACAATTTTAGTTGGTTAATACTCAGATTGATGTGTAATGTGTTTTTCTTTCGAATTATTTGTGATTGCATGGTGCAATTGATTGAAATAAAAATTTATATTGTTATTTGAAGATATTTATATGTCGTTGCATGTTTAATATAAAATTTTAAGAATTATTTTCATGATAAATCCATAACAACATGTTTTTAGAAAAATTTCGCCAAACATTTTATAATTGGAATTTTATATAATTGGTAAGATCCGCAAATGTTTTTACACTTAAAACTAAGTATTTCTAATTGTGAAATCCTGAAAAATGTTAAACTGGTTGAACGTTTAATGGGATATGAAATTATGCTTTGTCCATATAAAGTTTTATGATGTTAAAACCACTCTCAAATATCTTGGAACAATTAATGGCAATGTTAACATTTAACTAAATTGATAGAAAAGTCTTTTCCTTATAGGAGAAATATGTCAAGTTTGAAGTATTTGAAATATTACCAGTAATTGCCAAAATATACATCTGAGAAATTGTTCTTTTTTTTCAAAAATTCCTCAAGATGTTAGAAATTTGACCCTTTACCAACATGTTATTGATGCAATGAGACCTACAAAAAACGATTTCCAAAACATTGTTTTGTTGTCACAGTGGTGTTAGAATTTTTGATGTGTATAGAAGGTGTCATTTATCCATTTATTAACAATCCTCTTACCCTTGGACACACTCAAGCAATTGTATAAATCACTTTTGATAGTGATATGACTTTGATCCTTAAATATCTTAGGGAAATGTTAAGATTTGCATTGTATCTCTTTGCTTGAGCATTTGAGTTATGAATATTTTAAACCATGCATGAGTTATTTAATTAATTTTTTAAATTATATATATATGCAATGACATATAATTTTATAGCTGACAACATGTTTAGATATTGAATGGTAATATTTTAATTTACATAGTTTTTTATTTAACCTAATAAGCTATGTTGATATTAGAAGTAATAATATGGTTGATATGTGTGTTTAACAATACAACCTTTTTGATGAGATGTTAACATGAGGATTCAAAAACTGAGTTTATGTCCATGTATTTTGTAGATTTGAAAGTAAGATTATACAAAAATGTAGTTTATAATTTAAAAATTAAATTTTTAACTTGTTTTTAAAGAACATATTAATGTGATACCAATTTAAAAACTAATAACTAAGCTTACAATGATATTAATGTGAAGATTTGGAAATACAATTATATGCAATCTATGTATATTTAATTCTAAGTTTGTGAGACTTGAAATTTGAGTCATCAAGACAAAGATGATTTTTTTTTTCATTGATTTTATATATTAGTATTTCATAAAATAGTTTAAATTTTTCTAATAAATGACATCCTTAATAATTTTAAATAAATTGAATTAAATTTATTATTCAATTTTATTATTTTATTTTTATTAGTATATTAATGGATTGTTTAATTACTAAATATATAATTATAATGAAGTGTGATGTTTTTCATAATGATCAACAAGTACTATATGATGTTATTTAAATTTGGTTTTTGTGATAATTTGGTTTTTAACTAAAGTGTTTGTTAGTTTACATACTTTTATCATTGCTTTTGGAATTATTTAAATTATGCCCTCAATGTTGACTAAAACCACAATTATTGAAGTAATTTAAAATTTTGATAGCAATGAACTTACGAAATAATGACAAAAATAAAAATAGAAATATTTGCATCCATAAAATTTTAGGGCTAATAGAATGCTTATCATTGGATATCATAACTTTATTTAATAACAATTTTTAGTGTAGAAGAGTCTATTAAAAAGTGTAAATAGTACAAATAAAATAACATTTATTCATATGTAATATTTTTTTTGAAAAAGAATTTAGTTAGAATGAATATGTATGAACCATCTATGAAATAGAAAAATGTTTATGGTAATTTTACAATTATAGTTTCAACCATATTGAACTTTGTAATTTATAAAAATATCTTTGCATTTTTTATTTAAATTAAGTCTTTATGTTTAATATATAAAATTTTGATATAAGTTCACCAATACATAATCTATAATAAAAATCATTTAATAAAAATAAACATCATGATGATAACCATCTAACAAACATAAATATCATCTAAAATACACATTTAAATTCACTAACATCATCTAATTTTATATACCTCAAGAAAATATAAACGTCATTAATTAGCTAGAACACAAATCTAATAATCTAACAGGGCATCATCATTGTGATCACATCTAATGAAACACAAGAATTGTCTAACATCATGATCACACACATCTAACAAGAACCATTTAACAAACATATCTAACATGAACTAACAATATAAATGCATCAATATCAACATATAAATTAAGTACTACAACATAACAGGAAAAATGCACCATATATATATATATATCATGAACAAGTCAAATAACTGCTATAACATATTTGGTCCAGCTGATGTGATAATCATATCTACAACAGTAGTGGAGGCCTGGTCTATAGTAGAAAATGATGGATGGTTAGGAGGAAGTGGAGAAGGAGGAGGAGGAGGATGTTGCGAAGGATCACGACCACACTCATCAGTCGATGGGGTACTAGACGAAGGGGTACTAGACAAATGGGTACTAGAGGAAGACTTTGTATCATCGACAACCCTCCTCGCTGCTAGTATCCTGGTAGCTCCGATGATATGACACATAAGAGGCATCATATCGTGTGACATCTCCCTCTAAAGCTCCAAGAGCATAGGATCTGCCATGATGTCTCACATCAGCATAAGGTGGACTCCCACCTATGACACATGTTGGGTATCTGTACTCGGGGACCTTGACCCATTGTGGCCTCAGGCATCTCCTCATCTGCATCTAGTGGGGTAGGAGGCATGTCCCCAAGGAATGTGCCAATATCTACAAAATATATAGTACACAACAATAATTATACATTTTCATTAAAAAAATTAATAAAACAAGTTAAATAACATGTTAGAATTAATTTTATTCTAATTAAGTAAGACAATAAAATGAAACTAGATTAATTTAAAAAAAAACACTAATGTTACCTCTAGCATCTGGTGTGAAGAGAATGCTCGGACATCCTCGCCAATCCAACCCCGGGTAAGGACATGCCAACATCATGAACATGTGATTGGCCTCATTGGCTAGTAGCCCCAGTGCATCAGTGGAAATCTTGGCTAGAAAGTTCGACTGGCCCCTCTTGGGCATCATCTCACCCCACATGTGCATCCACATTTGATTCATCAGCCTAGAATACTGGCGGAAAAAATTAGGCCTTGTCTCTGGAAACTTATAAAAAAATAAACAAAACAACTCTGAATAAAAAGGGAAGTTCTCCCTCCCATGTATCATAGCACGAAATATACCTAGATCTTTACAAAACTGCCACAAAAAAAATGGTAGACCATCTAATACATCGTGGCCTCTGTACCAAAAAATAAACATAATACAAAAGAGTGTAACTAATGCGCTTCCCATCACTAGTAAAGTGTGCAATGGTCATCACTAAAAATGAGAGGAACCTAACCTTCTCTATTCCAAAAGAAGCAATTTGTAGCTATCCACCAAACACCTGAAAATTAGTTGGAGAAAGTACATCAACCACAATATATATCTAAGAGTACATGAGCTGACTATATACTGCAACACTTAATGGGACATCAGGGAACTAGGGAAAATCCTCACCTCTCCTGGATAGCTTAGTGATAAAATATATATCTTTCTCAGTGGGCTGGTACCACTAATCAAGACCGACACAGAAAGCCTTTCGATGGACATCCCACTGACGGATCAATTGCACCAAGAACCCAGAGTGCCCCTTCAGGGATGTATCATCCTCATAGTACTTAGGGAGGCCTACATTCCTCAAGAGGACTTGGGTCACTGCAGTAATAGGGCGAGGGTACAAATTCCTCTCCCTCACCTCCCAATCCTGTACAACATTGTACAGGTCAACCCTCTTCTCCTCTTATTTTTTCTTTTCTCTCCGTTGACGTATCGACATGATTAACATATAAAATACATTAGCCTCATACGTAAAACATAAAAAAAAAATTGTGACTAAGAAATTTATTTATAAATACGAAAAAATAACTTTCTTAAAAAAATAAGTGAATTTCATCATCGATGCTTCCAAAAAATAGTCAAGCACCAGTCGTGGTGCGTATATTACTTATGAGCACCATCTATGGTGTGCACATGTAACATAATGTATTGTATGAAAAAATTTATATTATTTTATGTGGTGTGTTGTATAACCTTACTGCACCTTGCATCAAGGTTAACCGACACACTACCTAAACTAATAAAATCTTAAATTCCTAAACCATTGTAAAACCATTTTTAAAGAAAATTGTTACTGCAGTGCATAACCTTTCCCGACATGTATCAATGATTTACAGGAAAGGAAATGCACCATGTTGATGATTAAAATCGTAATGATGAATGCTGCCAGCAAAAGATTCCTAAGCTCTATTATTTATCTATGATAATAATAATTAACTAGTAGGTGGGATCCCCTTGTAGATTAGAGGCGATATGATGGATGGGTTACACTTATAGGTTTGTTGTTGTTATAATGATGACTAGACAGTCTTCTAAAGTTGATGATGCAGTCTTGGTTTCATTCGTTTTGACAACATGGTTGGTTGATGCATTGTTGATAAATGTTGTTGATGTTCACTCACAATACAGGGCAGTGCTATGGATATGAGGATTATGTTGTTTTACAGGTGTTGTGTTATGTTATAACATTGATTAATAATATTATACATGATTTTTTGCAAAAAGATAATATGATGATATGGGAGCTTGATCAGACCAAAAAGAGGAAAAAAATATGGATAAGTCCTAAGGCTATGGAAAAAAGATTATATATAAACCTTGAATGTATATATAATAGTGACAAATGGGAAGTGATGGACCTAGCTTTTATACTATGCGATTTTGGTTAAATAATTATATGGGAAGCACATATGGTAATGTTATCATATGGTTATTATTAAAGTTGTGACTTGTTTCGGGTGGCGCACTATACAAAGGATATGGCATTGAATTTATGCAATGAATATGTGTTTGAATTTAATGTTTGATGTTATGGTAATGGGATGGCTAGTACGTTGAATTGAATAGGTCCAGGTGAAGAAATGATGTGCATTTACTGCACGTCACTCCAAACCACCCTCGAGCCCGTGACCCTAGCCATAGTTTCATTTGGCTCTGTTGGTTGTGGAAGCTCCACAATTTCATGTTTTGAAGGGGAAAACACATGCCGGCTCTTCCTTGAACCGATTTTTCCAGGTATGGCTCTTTGCTTTCCATCCATGATGGTCCCTCTGTATTATGAATCAATTTGTTGGCATAGGATTTCATGACTTCAGTGTTTTTCTTGAGTTTTCGACTAGGTATCAATGTTGTGTTTATGGTGTTCTCTGTGATTACTGTGGAATGTTGGTGTTTTAAAAGAAAGGAATGAGTATTATTTCTTTGAAAAAGCCTATGCATTGGTTATCGGTTTAAAAGAAAATGTCGGTCAACTTGGGTTTGTATTCTGGTTCTCTGGGAAAAATGATGAAAATGGTGCAACAAGCTCTGAGTTTTTATGCGCGCGAGATTTTACCACCAGTCTAGGTATTAGTGTTGTCGCCCCTTTTTCATCTCGATCATTGTTTTGATTTGTTCTCCAGGTTGCAATTTAACTTTCGACAATGGTATTGTTCTTGCTCTGTTTGGCTGAGCCCCAAGCTATTGTTTGTTATCATTTTTTCTTCACTGTCACTATCGCCGAAACCATTTCACAGTCCAATCTTTGTATTGCCCAGAATATTAAATAGAAGATTGTATATGTATCGAGTGGCCATGAGTTGTGCTCTGGCATTTTTTCCACAAGTATTAAGAATTCACTCCTCTCATATCTATTGTAGTGGTTGACCGATATGTTGGTAAGCCTCACTGTCAAATTTGTTTCGAAGGTTATAGACATCTTTGGTGTTTGGAAGAGGCATGGTCTCTCTATGTCTTTGAGGATTCTTCCTTGTTTAAACCAGCTCTCATTTCTGCTATGAAATAAAGTTTTAAAAGACATCTGTGTGTGCCTGGTTTGTTGAGTTCAATTTTTTTTGTTTCTACTTGGGCACTTTTTAGCTCTGTCAAGATTTTGGGGTTATAAGTTAAAAGACTGTGGTGATTTCAAAAGAGCACGACTCTTTGTTCTTCCAAGAATATACTTGATTACCTGTGGTTTCTTCTCGGTGGTAACTTATTTTAGGAAGTAAATGGATTATGAGATCTCTGTGTTTTTGAAGATTAAGCAAACTCTCAAGAACTCGACTTGGTTCTATTGAGCCCAACTTGTTTCTATTTCCCCTCAGACACCTTTTGGTTCTGTCAAGATTTTGGTTTACCAGTTAAATGACTGTGGTAATCTTAAAAAAAAGAGAGCATGGCATCTCTTACTTCAGAGACCATCTCTTGATTGAGTCTCTATATTCCTTCTCTTTCATAATTTTTTTTTGAAACAAATAAGGGTATGGGTTACCTACAGCTTGAGAAGTTTCCACTTGGTCGATTTATGGTTTTTCCACTCATTGTTGTGTTAAATCCTATCACATTCATGATTCCATTTAAGTTTCAAAGGCACATGTGTGTGTGTGATTAATTTGTCAAACATGTTCTTGGTCTTGTCAATATTAAAGGAGACACTTGGGTGTATGATTTGGTTTTGTTCTCCTCATGCATTATATGGCTCTTTCTTTTATGGAGCATTTCTTTTAAAGGGAAGTCTGTACAGGTTAATGCACACGAATCTCAAGCTCATAGCTACACACTTTTGGTTAAATATTGTGTCATTCAGTATTGGAAGTCAACTTTTGGTGGTTAATACTGGGTCTATTATCATTTAATTTCAAGAATTGAACATTGGATATGAATAATTGGAATCATTGTGCATATTATGTTTGTTTTAAAAGGAAAATATCAACATTAGAGTATACAGGATTATGGCTCGAATGTATGATGTTATTGTGGAATTGGAAATGATGTTTGCATAGTTATTGTATAGGATGCACAGATTGATATAATTGAAGAATTCTAGGCAATTTAATTGTTTCTTTTATTAAAGACAAAAAGCATTATGTCTGTAAATAAGGGATAGTTAAATGATTTTGGTCTTAAAAGTGGATGCTTTTTGGATTGTGATTGGAACAGAGTTATGGTTGTTGTTTGATTTAATTTATTTTATGAACGATATCCATATTATTCCCTCTCATATTCTCACTTATTTTCTCATTATAAACCCCTCACGATCCCAATTTCATTTTTACACGCTCTGTTCAATAAAATAAAATTAAAACTGTGTATGACAGTGGTAAAAGAAGACACATAGATAGATGGAAGCTGATATATTTTGGTATTGTTTGCACAATCAGTCATTTAATGAATTGTTGATAAATACTCATGTTCTTACTCCCCATGATATCACTTTTTCTCTTATCACAATCTCCCTATATATCCCATGAACCCTATTTCACCCCCTGCTCTTTTGGCAATTATTAAATAAATTTTATGGATTGAATTGCATGGGTCTTATGTTAATTTCTAAGCCAAAATTTGTTTCATAGAAAGAGAATGTCACGTATGGTCTGTTAAGGCCTAGTTGCTAATAAATTGTTGCATAGAGGATGAGTTTCTTCAGCAGAGGAATTCATGGCATAAAAAATAGGGAAAGCGGCAATTGGAACAGATGGCCTAGAAGGCCTCGATTCTCAATTCATTTTGATGCCAATCCTCAAAAGTTGAACCAACTTTTTCAAGTTGGGTTTTTCAATTGGATTGGGAAAGGGATAATTCAAACTAGACCATAGAGGCCTCCCTTCTAACCACAAAATATTCCTAGCATCCCTGTGCCTCCCCATGTATCTATGCAACCAGAAGTTCCTGAGAATGATGGATGGCAAGAGATTGTTCATATGGCAGTCTCCCACCATCTTGGCTGGCCCAACTTGTCATTTCCTCCTCCTTCTCCACCTGTAAACCCCAAATGTTAAAATTTCCCCTTCACACTCACCTATACAGTCCTCTCGTGCTAGAAAATGACTCAAAACCAAGGCTCCCCATGTGAAAGACAAAGGTAAAGTTGTTTCTTCCATCTCATCTCATTCAAGTGACTCAACAAAATCAGTGTCCTCCCATATGCACTTGAGGGATGATTTCTTCCATGTTATTAGTGAGATTAAGCCTCAAGGTTCCACCCAACCTAAGGCTAATTAAGGGAAGTCCAAAGGGGACAATAGTGAAAGAAGAAGAATTGCTTCTCAAAGTGGCAAATATGGATTTTGATTTATGTGTTTGTGGTTGATTTGTTGAGGACAATGGACTGCAAAAATTTTTGGACAACAAACTATTTTTTTGGATATTGTGGATATTTACATGTTTTGGATATAATTTGAATTTTATGATATAATTTAATATTCAAATTTCGGAAATATTTATGGGAGCCACAAGGAGGCACATGTTTAATGTTGATTCATGTTGTCATTGATGCCAATGGTTTGATTGATTGATGTCATTGATTGATGTCAAGTGATTGATTGATGTCAAAGGATTGATTGATTGATGATTGATGTAATATAATATGTATTGTCCTTGATGAGAATGCA